>JABUQX010018385.1:45000-73766 GCA_015478945.1 Trachelipus rathkii
GAAATGACCATTTGTGAAGGCGAATCATCATCTGATTGAGGAACCATCTGTGAAGGTGAATTATCATCCAATTGAGGAACCATCTGTAAAGGCGAATCATTATCCGATTGAGGAACCATCTCTGGAGTCGAGGGACCACGCAGTCTTCAAACGACCAATTATCGAAACTACTCGTCCGTCATCAAGAAGTTTGTTATCTTTTAGCATCAATCCATTCGTTGAAGAACCTTGTAAGGGCCAGAATAAGGTGCTTCCAGACTCTTTCGAATGCGATCGACTCGAAGAAAGACATGGAAACAGGTTTGAAGTTCGGCAGAATGTATGATTAAGCACTGGAGGGATGAAGAGGTGGTAGCTGTCTAAAATAAAGTTGTTTCATGTGGCCATAATAATTTTCTCATGCAGTCGTTGTAAATTTTGTTTTAAGGTCTTGAAGAAGTTCTAAAAGGACAAAGAGTGTTTTTCTGCTTACTGTTGAAAAGAAGACGAGATCAAAATCCATCATGAATGCAACGAAGACTTTAGCATGATAACTGAAAGAGAGAGAACCAGGTTTGCTTCCGTGTCATAATGGCAATCTTTAGCGTTGGATGAAATTTTTTGATTTATTCATTTGCTGAAGGGTGGTAAAGTTTTTGTCCACGATTCTGTGAAATCCCAATCACCTTTTGTAGTTTCAGTGAAAAATTATCCTTCAACTGTGGTCCTGCTATTTGAGATACATAGAGATGGAATTGTCCAATCTTGATATTCAATTGCATGAATCAAAATGCGAGACCGGAACTTTGAAAGTCGTATTCACTAGAGGATTTTGCTTCTGTCCATCAGTGTTTTTTGTCAAGTACAAGTGCAATCAGTTCAATCCTAAAGCTGCAGAAACGGTACAGGATAATGGAGGTAATGATCCACAATGTCGATATGTACTGTTTTAAATCGCTGTGACGGGATTTTCCCATGGGAGCAATAGGTGGTTTCGTATGGCGTTGAATTTTGAGTTACATCTGTGACAAGAACATAAATAAAATTCTGATGTCAGCGATCCATATTAGGGTCAAAAATACCTATTTTAATATAAGACGCATAAAGCCTCAAACCCACCAGGGCGAGACATCTGCATGATTTTTGAAGATCTGTTCCACAAGGTTTTGGACAAAACTATTTACGGAAAAGCTGAAGAGTATCACACATGATTCCTTGAAAATTATCTTGTAGACGTAAGAATGAAGACGAGGACTTGAATAATTGTAGTTTTCTTTCAATCTGTTGAATTGAAGACTAGCCATAGCAGGTAAATTGAAGCATCTACTGTTACGCGAGGATACCCGGGAAAAAGCATCTGTCTCAATGTTAATCTGCTCCCTCAGATAGTTCATGTGAAGAAACCATATTCTGGTAAGACGAAAAGATGACGTTGTTGCCGGAATACGATTTCTTGATTCATACTGTAGAAAGCTGAAACGAGAAGTTTGTGATCAGTTACAAAATGACATTTCTTCCTTCCAACCCTCTGCTTAAATGAAGAACAATACGTAAGCTGCAGAATGGTCACTATCGAAAACTGAAGTATTTGTGTTGCCTTGTCTAAATATAGCTTTTTGCTGTAGATAACTTATATGTTACTGGCTCTACATCAACCATCTGATTGAAGGACTGGCTCCTATAAAAGGCCCTGCTACTATCCGTACAAGTTGAAGAATGTTACATCCGGTAGCAGATGGAAAGAGTCGGTGGCGTTTTGAGTTGATTCTTGATTTCAATGAAGGCTTCTTCTGTGGTTCCACGTAGAGACCTATCTTTTGGATGGTGTTTTGTTTTTTCTGATAAATAAAGACGAGTTTTGCAAAACAAGGGATGAAAATCGGCTGTAAGTATCCATTCATTCCCAAGGAATCATCTAAGTTGCTGAATCTCAAGGAAGAGGGTACTTGGAAATTTCGGACGTCTTTTCTTTTCAAAATAGGAAAGATCACCTTTCCTCTGCGGAAGTGATTATTCCCGATCGTCCATACATTCTTAAACCTAGTCCACAGAAACAATCATCATTCTAAAGTTGGTTGTTAACGATAAAGCATATTGGTTATTTATAAATCAGACCACTTACATCCCCTTCCTTCCGGCAACAATATTTCCATCGCTGGCAGACGTTTTTTTCACTTTCTTTCAGGAAATAATTCTCAAGGCAGCAGTAGACCATATCCCCCGTTTCACTGGGAGCCGCAAAACAACAACTCCATGGTAAAACCCATATTGTGCATGGGCTAATCGTGGAAAGCGGAAAATTGTCTCTGATTCTAGGAAAAAAACTCGCTCATTTAACTTGACATCTTTTAATAGTTTGCAGCAGCCCGATCCCGGTGTACAGTCGAAGAACACGAAAACAGTATTTCCGTAATTAAGTATCCATTGTTAATTCTTCCACACCTTTATTTTCGGTATATAAGGTTGTCCGTAAAATTTCCCGTAAGCACTATAAATCCACCTATACTCCTTACATATGACTCGCTGCCCTATGCTGTATCCCCTGCGTGGGGATCGTCGCCTAGAGCTGGATTTTCATTCTGCTTTCCGACTCCAACGTTCCCCCCGTTATCCCAGAAACGTTTCTGTCAGATCCTTCTCGAGCATGAGACTCAGACTTCTCATCTCCACATGGCATGAGGACCCCATTTTAACAAACAACTATTCACAGGGTCAAAATTCCGAAGCCCTAAGCTATATAAGACAAGCGCCCGCCCCGAATCATTTCCCTTCCAGACTGTTAGGCATTTACATCCGACTGAATCAAGCTTTTTCTCCTAGCTTATACAACAGAATCCTGGGTGGAGATTTGCCTTCCCTCCTGCTCTATTTGGACTGCGAATATGATACCCTTCTAAAACCATTGATGAATCAACTTCCGTAAGACTCATCGAACATCTCTAATCTGCAACACATGAAAGGTAATGAAGAGAATGGTGGCTTCAACGTCTAATTCCTAACGTTGACACAGTTTTACATGCATTTTTCGTTTTCAATTTGGCTCCGTTCAACATTCGCTATACACGGAATCCTCTCCTTAGTTTGGATCATTGCTGTGCGTGAAAACTTTTGTTTCTCATCAAGGTGACGCCTGCCATTTTCGGCGATCATAAAAAGGCTTACCACTGACGATATGGAGGGTGAGGGTTCGCGAAACCCTTTACTCCCTGGGCCCTCAGGGGACACTTCCCCTCTTCCTCAATCCTTGATGTCGGATAGCTCATTTCAAATCCGGTGCGGTCACCTCTCTGCGAGACTATTGGTCACACGAAGAGGGGAGTGTCCCAGTGTCGAATTGTGTTGCCTTCATTAAGGCGTTAATGGAAATAACCGATACCATTCCGAACTCGATTCGATCTCGTCTATGTTTTGATCTTACACTGATTGTCTCAGGGGCAAAAACTTCCTGTAATGGTGTTCTGCTTCCCATAATACAGTTTAATGTCCCGGTGGTAGTGCGCGTGATTCTCCACATCCGAACGAAAGACATGTTCTTCATAAAAAAAATACCTGACTAGGAAGAAGACCGCAATCAGCATCCGAAATTACACTATAACTGTTCCCCATTCGTGTAAGAAATCCGATCGGCCAAGATTCACGCCACATTCAATTCCCCCTTACGTGCTTTCATCACATTAAGCTATCGGACATAGCTGCCGTCGATAGTTGAACCTCTTGCGCACCTCCAGCTCCTAGAACATGGGGTGCGGGACTGCGGATAGAAAGCTATCTTTTTATAAGTGCATTCGCGAGTTTATCTTTACTGGCAGATAAGTACGTTTAAATATTCATAAAATACTGGCCGTCATCGTGCAGATAGAGTCGCCACTCAGGAGGTGTTCTGGTCGATTTCGGATAACACATACCAACGTCACCCGAGGTCACATGACGAGTGAAATCTCAATCCCTGCCCATTTTTGCAGTTCGAGTATGGCCTCTTACAATTGACCATTTACTTCGTGGGGTTGCGAATTCCATCTTGCTCTTTAGACGCAAGTTTTCCTGATACCCCTAGGAAGCACAATAGGATAATCTGACTCACCATGTTGCCTAACATTCCATTCAGTTCAAGCTTTAGGAAGTAATAGAATTGTCATGTCACCAACGATAGAATGTACGCTGTAATTCCCAAACACGCTCTGCAATAACATGGCTTCCCTTATGTTAGAGCTTAACAAATTAGGCCGCTCTTCTTGTGTTCTAGTTGAGGGCCTGTACACCTACTCTAAAAATTTATTATTAATTAATTATTATTATTACTTATTATTATCTATTATTATTATTATTATTATTATTATTATTATTTTGAAGGGCCAAATCACCTTGATGAAGTGAAATTCGTCGTTTGGTATTAAGTATTGAGACGACTGGGCGTTGTCAACTAAATATTTTGTTTGAAAAAAACTCGAACTCTGTTCACAACTCAACTTCATACATGAATTCAAACTACTTAGTATTTACGGTCAACCTAAATGGCAGGTCAGTTTATATTACAAATTACGACATAAAATTATTTTTAGTACGTATTTATTATATTGTTTGCCTACTTTCAAACAATAGTGCAGGTATTACTCGTATATTAATAGTGTGGTTCTTAGTAAGGTAAAAATTGCGAGCATCGTCGAGAAAACAGAATCATATATATAAATATATATATTAATTATATATATATATATATATAATATATATATAATATATATATATATATATATATATATATATATATATATATATATCTATATATTATATATCTATATTATATATATATCTACTATATATCTATTATATATATATATTATTAATATATATATTCTTTAACGAATTAACGGCCTCGTTTCAGTCTGGTGATGAAGCTACTTTCAGCGACTTTATAGCTGAGGTGCAAGTCCTACACAATCCGCAAGGTCAGGGTCCGTTACTTCCCGGAGGAGTTGGTTTCGGGAATGGTAAAATTATCAAAAGAACAACTTTGGTTAATGAATAAAAGAAAAAACTTTATCTAAGCATTACCAAGATCAGAATCTCAAAGGACAGGTTCAATGAAGAGAAATTGATGTTAAATTTTTTGCGTAAATCTATTTATTTGTTTCTGTTAGTGTCAATTCTGCATATAACATTTCTGTGTGATTCTCCTTTCCGTTTGCACACAAGCATTATCTTTTGCACATTTTCAATATTTTTTTCCTTAAGTTCAAAGGTAGTCGACCTTCATTAAAAGTTTTCAGTTTACTAGATAGATTTTATCTTAAGTCAATATATAAATATTAATTTCTAACTTTTTTAATGCAAACCTCTTTAAATATGCCTAAGATTTATTTGATGCGTTCCCCTGCTAAATATATTCTGTTTATATATTGTAATGTATAATTCCTTATATCCTAAATAACTTGCAGTGTTGACCTAATGGTAATGGCCATCTAAAAAAATTCAAAGTATTTGTGTTAGATGTTTTTCAATTTTATATCCTGAATTTCAGGACACGGGAATGCATTCAGTCTACGTAAACAGTGCCGCTGCACAAGTTGGTGATGGAGTCCGTTTATTCGAAGGCACTATGCAGACACAGTGCCAAACTGCGGTAGTTGAATCGAGTATCAATATAAAAATATCCATAATTCTGGTCATACAGTTTATTCCTTTACTTTTTCATCATCTATTGCCAGATTGGCGTTAAGTGTATGTTTTTTGTTGGGATAAATTGGTACTACTAAGGGATGGTGTTTTAAACGTGGAGTTGTATATGTTTATAGGCAGAAGAATTTAAAAAATCATTAAGATTAAGAAAACAAACCTTCAACATTATCTCTTTTAAGATAATTACGAAGATAGTAATAAAGGTACGTCACTTTAGTAATATATATAATATTAATTATATCTATATATATAATATTATTTATATATAATATATATATATATATATATATATATCTATATAATATATATATATATATATATATATAAATATAATAATATATATAAAATATATATATATCTATATATATATATATAATATATATATATATATATATATATTAATATATATATTATATATATACCGTATATATATATATATATTATATATAATTATATATATATATATATAATATAGATATAGA
The DNA here is from genome assembly GCA_015478945.1 of Trachelipus rathkii. Lineage (NCBI taxonomy): Eukaryota > Metazoa > Arthropoda > Malacostraca > Isopoda > Trachelipodidae > Trachelipus > Trachelipus rathkii. Next base: position 51,135 of record JABUQX010018385.1, read on the forward strand.
TATAGATATATAATATATATATATATATATATATATATATATATATATATATATATATATATAATATATATCTACTAAGTGGTGGTATAGTATATTGATGTGATTATTTATATATATTGATTAAAAAATGGTAACAGAGAAGACAAAAGTAACACTTACATAAAGATGAAGAACTTGCTTGCAGAATGTTGTTTAAGGCAAATCAAAGGTTGGAAAACTTAAGTTTGTAAGGCAACAAAAAACAAAAAACTTCCTCTCTACAGTTAGATAACTTACTATCTAATAAGTACTTAATTACATAATTAGAGAAACTTAACTATTTAACTACAATAAACCCGTTAATACCTGATGCATCAGCTATCAACTAGGTATAAAGGTAACCCTAAATATAGGAGTACCTCCACCACTAACTTAATACAAACGACTTTACCTATCACTGTTTGTCACCAATACAAACTATTTTCTATTCCTACCCTTCACCACACGTTATCTGACCTTCCACTATGTCACTATGGAACCTCTGAACCATCCACTTTTCCACTTTTAACACTACTTATTATTATCCATAATTATTAAACTTAACTACTGAAAAAGGAAATAAACAACATTAGATACATTACAATAAAATACTAAAACTTAAATCTATTTCTACTCTACAGCCTGACTTTGGTCAGACCCACTAAACAAATAAACTATACTATTCTACAATCCGCCTCTCTTCTTTAACCACATCTTCTCCGTCTTTTATGAGTCCACAACTATCACTCCTGAAATACACAAATTTTATCAGAGACGATTTAAGAATAAGGGATTTGTTTTTAGAATGATTAATTTTAATATACATTCTGGTGCGTGAATATGCTCAATGCAAAAATAAAACCTTTAAACAAATTAATAAATTGTTTCATCATGATATATATATATACTACTGCATATATTTGGCAGTAAATGAAGAGGTGATAGTGAATGTGGTGTGGGTTTGATGGTGCAAGAAGGAATAGGTATTTGGGGATGAGGTTAATAGCAAGGAGGAGGTAAAGGTAGAGTGAGAAAAGTTGAAAAATGGTAAATCTGCAGGTATAGATGAAATACTGGTAAATTGATCATGACGGAGGCGAGATTGTAAGATTGATTTGGAGGTTTGTGTAATAAAGCGTTTTATGGAGGTATAGTTCCAAGGGATTGGAGGAGAGCTGTAATAGTAACCTTATATAATGGTGGTAAGGGAGATAAAGGGGAACTGTAGAAAACATACAGACAATAAGTTAGTTGATGTTGTAGGGAAGATATACTGCTGGTATTTTGGTCGAAAGAGTGCGTCGAGTGACTGAAGGACTGATTGGTGGAAGAACAAGGTGCGTTAGGAGTGGTAGAGGATGTGTGGATCAAATCTTTACATTGAAACAAATGATTGAGAAATGAAGGAGAAAAAGAATAAATTGTATTTAGGTTTTATGGATTGCAAACAGGCGTATGAAGGGTTTAATAGGGAAGCCTCTATGGCAGGTGTGTGGTAGGCTTGAATGGAATCAAAAGTATGTATGTCGATAGTGAGGCGTGTGTGAGAATAAATGTTGTCAAAGGTGATATTGGTTTAGTATAATAGCGGAGTGAAACAGGGTTTGTGTTAACTGTATTTCCTGGTTATCTCAATTTGTATATTGGAATGGGGTTATGAAAAGAATAGAGGTGGGGGTGGCAGGAAATGGTGTTAGAAGATGGAGAATGGAGATGAGTGGAGGGTGCCCCTTCTATATATGCCGATGATTTGGTTCTGTGTGTGAATCTGAGAGAGTTTTGAGAAGAATTGGTAGAGAGATTTGGCCGGGTATGTAAAAGGAGGGGTTTGAAAGTAAACGTAATAAGAGTAAGGTTATGTTTGAGTGAGGATAGCCTCAGTGTGAAGTTATGTTGATGGTGAGCAGCTGAACAAGTGTCTGAAGTTTAAATATTTGGGTATGTGTTTGGATGAGAAGGGAACGGATGATGCAGAGTGTTAGTAGGAAAGTTGTGAAATGGTAGGAAGGTGGCTGGGGCAATTAAATCGTTGTCAAATGTAACAGGACTAAGTCGGAGTGACGCTATGGGTCTTACAATGAAGGTATGTTGTAAACCTGTGTCTATGTATAGTAGCCGAGACTAATGGTCTGGGAATAAGAAGTATAGATCTAAAGTTCATCGTGTTCAGATGGACAAATCTTAGGGGTGCTAGGTGTGAGAAGAAATGATAAATGAGGAAATGAACGTCTTAGAGAGTTGTTGGTGTGAAGAAAAGGGTAAACGAGAGAATAAATGAAAGTATGTTGAAAATGGTTGGTCATGTGGAAAGGATGAATGGTAATTCGTTGGTTAAGCGGATGTATAGTGGTTGAGTGTGGTTTGGGAACCGACCGGTGAGACGAAGAAAAAGTGATGATCAGTAAAGGAAATGTTTGCAGAGAGAAATGTGAGTTTTGGCAGAGGCGAGAAGAATGGTGCCATGATAGGACAGAATGGCGGGGTGTTGTAAGGGGTATGGTTGTGGCCCCCTGGGCCCAGGGATGAACCCTACAACTTGACCGACTTACCATAGTGGTGGAATCCGTCGCGGTTCCATGAATGCTCTAGGGTGGATTTCTGATTGGCGACGAGTCTTACTCATTATATGGGTACAGAGGGGGCGCGTAAAGGCCTGGGCTTTCTTTCGACGTTTGTCAATATTTTCCCTACTGCTTTTCTTTTCCGATGCTTGTAGCGGACCACCTTACTCCCAGTCTTGTGAAAAAAAAAGGTAGATAAAGAAAGAATATATATATAAGTATATATATATATATATATACTTATATATAATATATATATATATTATATACTTATATATATATATATATTATATATAATTATATATATATATATAATATATATATATATTATATTTCTTCTTCATCTCCTTTTTATTCCCAAGACTGGAAGTAAGGTGCGTGACAAGCATCGGAACAGAAAAGCTGTAGAAAAATATGCCAAAAGTCGAAAAGAAGCCCAGCCTTAACTCCCCCTCTGTAGTCCATTAATTTAAGAACTCTCGCATCAGAAATTCCCCCTAGAGCTTCAAGGACCGCGAACGGATCCTCACTATGTAAAATCGTCAAGGCGTAGGGGTCATCCCCTGGCCCAGGTAAGCACAACCATACCCTCACAAAACCCCTCATTCTCTCCTATCATGCACCTTGTCGTTCTGCGCCTTCTGCCAAACCCAGATTCTCTCTGCGAGACATTCCTTTTAACTGACTCGAATCCACGTGTTTTTCTTCAGTCTTGCAGCCGGGTCGGTTCCCAACACACTCACCAACTATTTGCATGCGCTTAAGCCATCTGAGCTATCATTTCATCTGCCTTTCCACATGACCAAACCATTTCATTGTACTTTCATTTATTCTCTCGTTTACCTTTCTTCACACCACACAGATCTCTCTAATACGTTCATTCTCATTTTATCAATTCTTCTCAACACGCCAAACGCCTAAGATTGTTCATCTGAACAACATTGAACTTTAGATCTATACTTCTTATTCCAGACCATAGTCTCACTACTATACATTAACACAGGTAACAACATACCCTCATGCAAGACCCTAGCGCACTTCAGACTTAGCCCTTTTACATTTCCCAAGGATTAATTGCACAGCCCACCTTCCTGCCATTCCACAACTTTCCTACTACACTCTGCATCAATCGTTCCCTTTTCACATCCAACATATACCCTAAAATATTTAAAACTCAGACACTTGTTCCAGCTGCTCACCAACTAACATAACTTCACACACGAGGACTGTCCTCACTCACAACCATAACCTTACTCTTTTATTCGTTTACTTTCACTGCCCTCCTTTTACACACCGCCAAATCTCTCAACCCTTCAGGATTCGGAAACACAAAAACCAAATCATCCGCATAATAATAGGTAGGGCACCCTTCACTCTCATCCATTCTAACAACATTCCCTGCCACCCCCACCTCTAATTTGTTCCATAACCACATCATATACAAATTGAATAACCAACGGAGACATAACACATCCCTGCATCACCCTAATATTAAACAAATCACTTCGACTCCATTTATTCCTACAACACTTTTCACTATGTCAAAACATACGTTGAATTCCATTCAGAACTTGCTTACCAACACCATATAATCACTAGCCACTGCCATAGAGCTTCCCTATTAATCCTATCATACGCATGTTCAATCCATAAAACCTAAATTTATTTTATTCTTCTTCTCCTCATTTTCTCAATTCGTTTTGTTTCAATGTAAAGATTTGACCCACACATCCTCTACCATTTATAAACGCACCCTATTCTTCACTAATCAGTCCTTCAATCACTCGTCGCACTCTTTCGACAAAATACCAGCAAGTGTTTTCTCCTACAACACTCAATAAACTAATTCCTCTTATAATTCTACATTCCCCTTATCCCGCCTTTACCATTGACCTTATATTAATGCTCTTCCTCCATCCGGAACTATACCCTCATAAACGCTTTGTTACATCAACTTTCAAATCCAATCAATCACCATATATCCTCCGTTCTTGATCATTTAACCTGTAATTTCATCTATACCTGCAGATTTGCCATTTTTCAAACTTTCTCACTCTACCATTACCTCTTCTTACTAATGACCTCATCCACAAAATACCTATTTCTTCTTGCACCATCAAACCCAACCACATTCATTATCACCTCTCATTACTGCCATGTTATGCAGATTTTTCGAAGTTTCCCTCCACGCTCACCTCACATCCTTTTCATAGTTACAAAAAGCACTCCCTATCATTATTCTAACCAGATTCCCCTTATTCTCATTCTTACTTTCGCGCTTCTTCCAGAAGACCTTCCTATTCCCTTGTAAGTCCCATTCATTCTACTTCCAAACTGTTCATTTACCTCTTTCATTTTTTTCTTCTTACGGTATGCAACTTTTAAGTATACTTTTTTCTTCTTATAATAATTCCAAACTTGATTCTTTGGAACCTCATCATTGCTTTTAGTACATTCCAACACGCTTCTTTTACTTTCAGCTGCTTGCATCACCTCTTCATTCCACCAACTCATCTGTTAATCATTCTTTTACTTCCTACTTTAGCAAATTCACATACTTCTTTTGCATTGCTAACAACCGCTTCCTTCATTGCTTTCCAGATTGTTCAGTTTCACTTGTTCACATTCAACTGATTACTTGCGAGCGCTCTTAAACACTTATCCTTATTACCTTGTCACTTAACACCTCATCTCTTCATTAATTCCTCCCACTCCTTCTTATCAACTCCTCTTCCACCACGCCCCCCAATAATTTAAATTGTTCATAAACTACATAATGATCATAATCCCATTCATAACCCCCTCAATAGATTTAACATCCAACACATCACTTCAACACTTCTCACACACACAAAATCATCTACTTTTCATTCGAACCATTCTTTCTACCTACCCCAACTCTAGTATACTTAGGAATACTCTGCTGTTAAATAAAGATTATCATCATACATTGTTTAAACTTTAAAGAAAGTATTACTCACACACATACCTCTCTCCTCACAGAAAATCATCACATCCCTTACCATCCATTCTCCTGAACCCGAAAGTTCTCCTGTATATCAATTTCCTTTTTTGATCACCTATCCACCATTTAGGTCACCCAAACAATCAATCTGAAAGCTTCCTACTCACCCCATCCAAAACATCATTCAGATTATCCATAAAAATCGCACTCTCTTCAACATTACTCTCAGATGGACCATATGTAAGCAATCACTAATACCTTGACCTTTCAAAACTTAAATTTAACCATTAGAATTCTAAGTACTCACACACACACAAATCTACCATAGCTCTATACCACAAGTCACTCATCAGAATTTCAACTCCTTCTCCCTCCCCCTCTCATTCCTTTCCACACCAGTACAAACACATTTCACACCGCACCACTCATTTTCACCGTTTCCTTCATCTTTGTTTCAGTCACAGCGACAAATCAAATTTGCCCTTCTAAATACATCCATCACCCTCTCCTCTTCTCCTCAATATTTATTCCTCTGACATTCTAATGTACCGATACGATTCATACACATACGCTTACGGCGATCCACAGACCTACGCCGAATGCATTCCTGCAGAAGATAAGTGGGAGTGGCAGCCACAGCTATCTCCGTCCCTTACCTTCTACGACACGCAGGGCATACGATGTGGGCAATTCTTTCTCCACACATAGAGATATAAGGGATAAGGATGTTTGCAAAATGTTATCTAGAAGAGAGGTTTGGATATAAGTATGTGTATATGATAAGTGGATAAAAGGGGGTGTCTGTAAGATGATGTCTGGAGGATGCTGTAAGATATGATCGAACAAAAAGGCGAACCATTAGGCCACTGGAATGTCATACGGTACATAACAAGAATGGGAGTAATTTCATGCTGGGAGTAAATATCCTTATATACCTAATATATATATATATATATAATATATAATATCTATAATATTATATATATATTATATATATATATATAATATAATATTATATATATATATCTATTTAATATATATTATTATATTATATATATATATATATATTAAATATATATATATATATATATGCGCCAGAATCATCTTTATATGATGGACTACAATTACTTTAAAAAAGAAAATCACTAGAAAAAATTGGATAACAGTTTTAACGGCAACGGGTAAACAGTTTTTTCGTGGGAGTATGAAATAAAAAAAATCATTAAGTTAAATTTTAGGGGGCTCGAGCCGACGGGGGACAGAGGGGGGACGAATCCCCCCCCCCCGTCGTCCACCGGAGCGAGAGTCCCCGACTCTGCCATCGTTGCTTATTACCCTTGGGTATCACTTTAGTTTTATCTCAAAAACTACTGGAGTTACAGTCAAAAAGGATTATATTTTTGAAATCACGGCATCAAAATTAGTAATAAAAAATATAAAACAAAATTTTTGAAAGGTAAAAAAAAAAAATCCAAAATTCTTGCGTTCTGGCAATGTTGAGCGTGGGTCAAATGAGGGACAGAGTGTAGGGGAATGAGCAAGAGACACCGCTTCAACCTTGAATACGTAATGATGCGGCTCATATCGTACAATTCTTATAATTTTTAAAATCTTTATTTAAGCCTTTTCCATTTATTTATTACATTTTCCTAACTAAGATTGTCACTGTTACAGAACTGTCATTTGTTTTAGAAGTAGACAGTTTGCAATTCTCCTAGTAACATAACATGCCATGTTCTAATGTAAGGCTGACCATATATATAATATATATAATATATATTATATATCTATATATATTAATATATATATATATATATATATAATATATATATTATATATATATATATATAATATATATATATATATTATATATATACTATACAGGGTGGCCAAGATAAAAGAGGCCCCAAGATATTATTATTTTATTAGTATAAATATTTTGTAGGTAGCTGAGTGTTATGATATCTTAACGGTATGACGGCGCTCGAGTGGGTCACATGATGTCGAGCGGCAAATTAGTCATCTGTGCGACGTTTTCAGTAGTCAATTTGAAGCTTGTGATAAGAGGTCTGCAGAATGCCTTTTTCAATCCAATAAAGAGTGTTTACTTGTTAAACTTATTTTGGATGTAAATCGTTTAATTAATTAAAACATTAAATGAAATGTTCACGATAAAATACCCAAACACAGCTTTTCCAGCAAAGAGCGTTGTGCAGAAATTGATAAGTAAATTTCGAGCAACAGGTTCGTTCGCTAACGCCAAATGTAACCGTGAAATGAAAGTTAGTTTGGCACAAAATATTGCACGTGTGCAAGAGACTATGGTTAGAAGTCCACGGAAATCAACTAGACGTCTATCCGCACAAATAAACATCAAACGAACTTCATGCCATAACATGTTGAAGCTGTTACATATGCGACCATACAAAGTTGTGTATCCAGGTTCAAGGTGAACTTTTTCAGCACCTCCTGTGAACTATTAACCTATGAATGTTCAGCACCTTGTTTTCATAATAATAATTCAATATTCTGTATTGTGTATATACAAAAACGAGTTAATTAATCTGCAATGTTGTTTATGAGATTGGCCTCTTTTATCCTGCCACTCTCTGTATATATATATATATATTATATTATATATATATATATATATTATATATATATATATATATATATATATATAATATATATATATATATATATATATATATATAATAATATATAACTATATATATATTATTGGCTTAGGAATTGATAGAATGAGGAATAACGTATTAGGGATTGTGTGGTGTGAAGAAATGCGTAAATGAAAAGAATAAGGAGTGCTAAGAATGTTTGGTCATTATGGAAAGGATCCATGATAATTGGTTAGTTAAGCCGATGTATAGCTGTGAATGTGCTGGGAATCAACCGGCTGGGAGACCGAAGAAAAAGTGGATCGAGTCAGTAAAGGAATGAGAGTTTGGCAGAGACGGAGAAGGTGCATAATATGTGTGAATGGCGGGGGCGGGACTTTGTGAGGGGGTATGGTTTGTGGCCTGGCCTAGAAAATAACCCAACTTGACTGAGAATACCACAGGTGAGGGTCTGTCGCAGTCTTTGTGAAGCCCTATTGTGGATTTATTTTTACTGCCACGAGCTCTCATTTAAGAAAAAGGGAAGGCTTTCCTTTTGACATGCGTGACGCTCTTCTACTTAACTACCCATTTCCGTGCATATTACACATCCTACCCTACATCTAGTGGGAAACAAAAGAAGTATAAAGAAAGTTATTTTTGAACACTTGTTCCTTTTTTTTCATGTAATACTTGTAGGCTTAAAACATCTCAGTCCGAAGCGTTACAACGTAACACCATAAATAAGACCCCTTCCCATTCCTAGGGTTGCGCAATATATGGATGGACAACCCTTAATGGGCTTGAAATCGTTCTAAATCTTGAAATTAATTTGTCAATTATAAGATAGTATTTAATTAATGATTTAATGTATTTACTTTAATAAAAATATCAAAATGAAAAAAAAAGTTAACCATTGTGAAAAACAAATTTCGGCCTAAAAAAAACCCAGTGGAGAAACAGAAAGTTAAGATTAGCGGAACAGAGAATGAATAAACTACTAAACAAATTGAATGAATATCTAATCTGCAACCAATCACGCTCTCAATTTGAATTCTGAAGAGCAGCGGATAAGAATACTTTATTTGTGAGTGAGATTGACTCTGAGTTGACTCAAGAATCAGTTCGTTCGAGTTATGACTGGAAGTGTCAACTCTTTTTCTACTCGCGCTTTTGAAGGATCTTTATTTTTGAGGAAACATGATTCTTTTAAAGAATGATCCTTTGACCAATTTTGTAACGGAGTAATTCTCACATTCCAATCATATCTTTTACACTCTTAAGAGTTCAGGGTTCGCATCATCGGTGGGTATACTCCATTATACAATTTTGTGGGCGGGACGTGCTTGACGGTTACTTGAATGAACACTAAAAAATTGTCACTTGTGGGAGGCTTTGTGTGTTGATACATCACTGGAGCATTAAAGCACTTTTATACACTAAAATTTCGATCACACTGGAGTCTAACTTCGTTATTCGAATAATGTAATTTAAACTCTATAGCAGGGTTTCATCGAGACAGTAAGCAAATGAGAGTGCTACTTTGAAAGTGATACCCTTGTTGTGCTTCACCCATCTCAGTGCCATATCGATAAAAGAATTCTAACTTTTAATATTAAAATGAGTTTTTATAGTTCCTCCGGTTTCAAGCATGTTCAGATTCTCAGAAAACATTTTAAATCACTTTTTTTTTCTCTTATTCTACAACAAAAAGCAGTTCTCAAATTAATCTATAATATCTACAAATTTTTTTTATTTTATTTTTATTTTTTCAAGTAACAAAATGTCACTTTCATAAATAAAAATAAAATAATAATAATTATTATTCTCCCTTTACAGCTCTTAATAAAATCCCAACTTCAATAATGGATTCGGCAACAGACACAGACAGTGAAACCGAAATTTTGTTCGAGTCTGGGAGAAGCTCGAAACAAAATCGACATAAAAATGGTCATATAAAATTGCATAAGCTTCGAACTTAGCATTTATATTTATCTATTCCAAACATTCAATTATTCAGACCAAAGTGATCGTTATTTCATTCCATGACAAAAATTGCTGGCAATTACCTTTTATTATTGTAAAGAACAAACCATGTCATGTTTTGTAATGTTGAAATTTTTTTTAGGATTTTATTTATATATATAATATATTATATTATATATATATATATATATATATATATAATAATATATAATATATATATATTATATATATATATATATATATATTATATATATATTATTATATATATATATATATATATAATATATATATATATATATATAATAATGATTGTAATAATATTTTAATCTTTTAGTTTTTTTTTTTTTTTTTTTACAGGAATATGAAGTATGACTTTTTTGAATGGTTATGTATATTATAATTTATTTAAATTTGGATAGTTTGTTAACCTTATTTTGAATGAATTATAATTATTTGTAATTATGTTAGTTTTAATTTGATAATTGATCTCTTCAGTTTGGTTAATTTTGGAGTGCAGCCTTTCTTAAAAATTTCAGTTTCTCATTTTTATAATGGCCAGTATTATTCTTAATTGCCCCTTTGTGATACTGAATTTTTCCTCCTGCCAAGTCCCCTTGATGCACTCCGAGTGTAATTACTTATTGAATTTTGCTAAGTAAAGAGAAAGATTACTTAACTTAAGTTATGAATAAGTTTTTTTTTTTAATTATTAAATGAGGTTTGTTGTTGTGTATACATTTTTTTTTTTTAGAATTTACTCTACTTTAATTTTGTATACAGTCTTTATGTTGCCATATTTTATAACATTGTATTTTAGCCATAATTAAAGTTTTTATTTTTTATTTGTAGAATTGGGTTAACCTTTAACTGCAAAATACTTTAAACAATCGAATATTAAATGGTCTCATTCACTAGTAATTAATATTCACTGCGCGCATTAGTAACTTTTTGTTATATGGTTTGAAAATACTGTGTTACTCAATTCAAAAAGATTTTTTTTATTTTTGTGATAATTTGCGTGCAGATTCTTCTAGTATTTAAGTGCAGTATCTTAAATAGTAAGTTTATGAGATGTTTTATACTTTCTTTCTTTCATCTCACCTGTCCTTTGCCAAAGATCTCGAGGGGGTAGGTGCTGATACAAGCATCGGAAAAGAAATAGCAGTAGGAGAACATGCACAAACGTTCGATAAAAAGTACAAGCGCGCCTGAAACCATGCCTCTGTCTCACACTCTCACTAGTATAGTGTATGTATGTCTCGTCATGCAAGCATTCACGAAAATCCACCCTGAGAAGCATCATGGGACCGCGACGTGACCCTCACTATGGTAATCGTCAATGTAAGGGTTTCATCCCCTGGCCCAGGTGGGCCAAATGCCCCCATACAAAACCCGCCATTCTCTCCTATCATGTACCTTTCTTCTCGCCCTCTGCCAAACTCACATTTTCTCTCCTTCAGACATTCGTTCACCGGCTCAATCCACTTCCTTCTTCGGTCTCCCACCGGTCGGTTCGCCAACAACACTTCTCGCTATACATCCGCTAAACCAACCGGCTATCATTCATCCTTTCAACATGACAAACCTATCTCAACATACTTTTCATTTATTCTCTCATTACCCCTTTCATTCATACCACACAACTCTCTAGATACTGTTCATTCCTCACGTTTCAGAGATTCTTTTCCGACACCATAGCACAACTGCCCCTAAGATTGTCCATCTGAACATTATTGAGAGAGAGCTATACTTCTTGATTCCAGACCATAGTCTCATCTACCAATACAATACACCAGGTAACAAATACCTCTCATGTAAGACTCTACGCGCATCTCTAACGATCTTATCGACCTTTATACATTCACTCGTAGACGACTTTAAGGTGTGACTCATCGCAACCTTCCTGCCATTCACAACTTTCCTATTCTACTACTCTGCATCATCCGTTCCCTTTGGTGTCCCATCCAATCTACATACCTCCCTATATTATTGTTATTACTGTCAGACACTCTCCAGCTGCTCACATTCTGAACCAATAAATTACATTCAATCACTGGACGGACTGATCCGTCACTCGACACCATTAATAACCTTACTTCTTATTCTATCGTTTACTTTCAAACCCTCTGCCTTTTACATACCCTGCAAAATCTCTCTTACCAATCCTCCTCAAACTCTCTTCAGATTCCGCCACAAAACCAAATCATCCCGCATATAATAGGTAGAGGCACCCTCCACTGTTCCATTCTCCATCATTCTATTCTAACACCATTTCCTGCCATCCCCACTCGAATTCTTTCATAACCCATTCCATATACAACATTGAATAACCCATGGAGACATAACACACCCTGTCTCACTCCGCTATTATATCCTAAATCCAATCATCCATGTGACACCATTTATATTCCTTACCACGCTTCACTATCGTCATACATTACTTTTGATTCCATTCAGAAGCTACAACCAACACTATATATCTTACTAATACCTGCCATTAAAGCTTCCCTATTAACTCTTATCATACGCCTTGTTGCAAATCCAATAAAACCTAAATATAATTTATTCCTCTCCTCAATTTTTCTCAATCATTTGTTTCAATGTAAAGATTTGATCACACATCCTCTAACCACTCCTAAACGCACCTTGTTCTTCACCAACCAGTCCCCAAGTCACTCGACGCACTCTTTCACCAAAAAATACCAAGCATATACCTTCTCGCTACAACACTCGTAATAAACTTATTTCCCCTATTAATTTCTACAGTTCTCCCTTTTCCCTTCCCTTATATAAGGTACTATTACCGCTCTCCTCCAATCCCTTGGAACTTATACCCTCCATAAACGTCTTTATTACACAATCTTCTAAATCCAATCAAATCACCATCTCGCCTCCGCTCTTGATCATTTTCACTAGTAATTTCATCTATACCTGCAGATTTACCATTCTTCAACTTCTCACTCTATGACCCATTACCTCTGTTCTACTAAAACCTCATCCCAAATAATACCTTTCCTTCTTGCACCATCAACATCCACAAACATTCACTAAACACCTCATCAATTTATGTAATATTGTGCCCAGATTTCGCAAGTGTTCTTTCCCACACTCCTCACATCCATTTTCATCAGTTACAAAGCACCATCCCTTTCATTATTCTAAGCAGATTCCCCTTATTCTCAATTCTTAACCTTATCGCGCTTCCTTCTCAGTAAAGAGCTTCGTCTATTCCCTTGTATGTCCCTCTTCACATCCCTCCTTCCAAACTGTTCATTTTACCTCTTTTTCTCCTACGTTGCACCTTTTAGCATTTCTTTTTTTTCCTCCTTATAAATTCCAAGCATCTTTTCTTTTGAAACCTTCATCATTTTGCTTTTAGTACATTCAACGACGCTTCTTTTTTACCTTTACCGCTTTCAATCACCTCTTCTATCACCATTCGCTGTTAACATTCTTACTTCCTACTTTACACATCCACATACTTCTCTTTGCACTACTACCAATTGCTTCCTTCATTTGCCCCAGATTTGTTCAGTATCAAAACTTGTTCACATTCAACTCGATTTACTTGCGAGCCTTCTTACATACTTATCCTTATTGCTTTGTTCACTTAGAACGTTCTCACTCTTAATTTTCCCACTTCCTTTCCTTATCACCTTTCCTCTCCATCCAAGCCCCCTACTAACTTAATTTAACATAGAACAACATAATGATCCGATAATCCCATTGCTAAACCCCTACTGATTTGACATCGCATACTTCAACATCTCTCTCTTCACCAACACAAAATCATCATACTTTTTCACTTCGATACATCTCTACCTACACCAACTCCTAGTATATCTTATGGATACTCTTGTGGTTTTAAAGAAAGTATTACTTACACACATACCTCTCTCTCACAGAAATAATCAACCTTCCTACCATTCTCATTTTTACCCGTCACCCCATTTTCTCCCGACACCCAAAACCACCTGTTATACCATACCTTTTTGATCACCTATTCAACCATTCAGGTCCCCCAACAACTATCAAATCTGGAGGTCCTACTTGTAATCCATCACGCACGCGATCATTCAAATACATCCAAAAAATCGTACCTCGTTCAACATTTCCCTGCAGATGGACCATACGTTCACAACCACACATACCTTGACCTTTTCAGAACTTAACATGTTAACCTGAATAGAATTTCCTAGGACCTCCAACAGATCCACACTAAAGTTTACCAAGCTTTGTAACCACATGCACTCATCAATATTGCAACTCCTTCTCTCCCTCTCCTCATTCTCTTTCACACCAGCACGTACACATTTCACATCACACCACTTAAACTTCACGCTTTTCCCTTTAATCTTTGTTTCAGTCATATGCGAGCAATCATTTGCCCTTTCTGCTAACATACATTCCATCACCTCGACACTCTTCTCCTCAACTATTTTATTCCTCTGACATCCTATGTACCCCCCAGACGATCCATACAATTTCGCCGAAAAGATAGAAGGTCGTTTACGGCGATCCAACGACAATCTCCGAGCATGGCAATCAGTTTAGTTTTTGTTAATCTTAAAAACTCTTCGAAAGGCCTTCAACCAGAGTAAAGAGAGACTTAATATAGTGTCAGAGAGAGGAGAGAGAGTGATGAGAGCAACAACCTTGCAGAGCGTCCATGAGGAGTTCACTATAACTTAATGAATTAGAGATGGTGTGGCGCGAAATAGTTCGAAAACTATTATATATATGAGTGTTGTGAGTGGAGAATGCTATGTGAAAATAGCAGTAAGATTACATATCAAAGCTAACATTGCAAATAAAATTAAATATCTCTCTATATATCATTTTAACGTTAAATGTGAGTGTTTACGACGTTGAGAGAACAAGATAAAAAAGTTACCAACTTGTTAAGATGACCATCTTCAAAATAATTTATCATGCATGCTTTTCCTTCCTTTTCTTCTATCTCTACATGTTCTTTTATTATACCTCTCTAAATTCTTTTAAATTCTTCTGCAATTTATTCGTTTTCAACTTCATTCTTCTGTTCCAATCAGTTCCATTCCATTTGTTCTAAAATTCCAAATTTCCTTTACTTTCCCCCTCCCAAAAAAAGAAAGTCTTTTTTTTAAGGGGAGGGGGTAGTTTAAGAAGTTTATTTCCATTATTATTCGTGGATTTAAATATTCACATAGCTAACAAATTAAAAAGTTGCTTTTCCATGCTAGCATTATAAAGATCATAAGAAAAGTACAATCATAACCTAAAAAATATACAAAACCCTCGATTTCTACCTACATTAAGGAATTAAAGGAAAACTACTATGCAATATTAATTTATTCAAACCCTCTTATCCGAGGTATTGCCAACCTCAGCTGTATTTCCATGAAATTTCGTCTCTATATCTGACATTGACACATTGTGTCTAGTGTTATCCCCTCAACAGCAGGATCTGCATCGCCAAATATTGTCGCTGTTACTAGAACCAGGTTCAGGCGTTTGTGACATTTAAAGTTCCCATGGAAATCAACGTTTAGCTCCTGGTTTTAGAGCAAGGTTATGAGTAATATTGCTAGTTTGGCTGCTCTCTCTGTGTTTAAGTCTATTCCGTTTTTTTCAAGTGATCCAAGAATGCCTTACAAAAGGATTTTCCAACAAGCAGCACTGTGGGTGCAAGATTCAAAAATGGGATACTGCTATAATGCGAAGTTTGTGTTGATATACATGCACATTCCACTCCACCAACTAGTAAGGCGCTTATCCCTATTAGCTACAATTCCCATAGAAATGCACTGGCGAATAATTTCTCTTTGTAATGTATAATTCGCTCACTCCAAGTTATTGATTCTTGTCAACTGTGTGAAGGATTCTGCAATTTGATTTATTGTTTCCACTGCATACAAACCTGTAAATATATCGTAATTATCATATAATATATATATAGTATATATTTATATATTATATTATTATATATTAGTATATATATATATATATATATATATATATATAATATATATATATATATATATATATATATATATATATTTATATATAATATATATATATATATATATTTTATCTTTTAACAGTGCTTTTATCCCCTTATCAGAGGGTAACACGGGGACTACAGGAAATCGAACTTTACGGCCGGCTATCCGAGTTATTAATTCTTTGATCCAGGAAGATAAAACCCAGACTGCTAACGTCCGGAGGATTGGAACAGCGTCTCTCTCCGCATGAGTTTGCGATTTATTATATATATATATATACTTTATAATTATATATTATATATATATATAATATATTATATATATATTATATATTATATTATATATATATATATTATATATATATATATAATTATAATAATTTTATAATTATAATTAAAAACCTTAAAACCCTTTTTTTAAACGTGCTTTATCCCCTTTTCAGGGGATATATACTATATATATATAGTATATATTATATAATATATATATATATATATATATAACTATATATAATAACGAAATATATTATATATATATGTATATATATATATATATATATATATATATATATATATATATCTATTATATAAATAATATATTATAATAGTATATAAATATATATATATATATAATATTATATATACTATATTAATATATATATAATATATATTATATATTATATATATATATATATATATATTATATATATATAAAATATATATATATATTATATATATATATATATATATATATATATATATTTATATAATATATATAATATTATATATATATATATAATATATATATATTATTATATATATATATATATATATATATATATATATATATATATATATATAATATAATATATATATATATATAATACCTGTGTACGCGCTACCGTGGCTCAAACGGTAGAGCGACGGAGTAGCATGGCAAAGGTCGCGGGTTTGAATCCTAGGTAGAAAATTACCTAGAGAAGTTCGCCCTCCTTGAAATAGGGCTATGCCCGTGAGTGTGAACTTTTAGTTTTATAAAATATATATATATTTATATATTATATATATAGATATATATTATATATATATATATTTATATATTTATATATATATTTATATATATATATATATATATATATATATATATATAATATATTATATATTATATATATATATATATATATATATATATATATATATATAAAAGAAGTTAAGTGAATAAAGATAAGTATTTAAGAGCGCTTGCAAGTAAATAAGTTGAATGCGATCAAGTTGAAACTGAACAAATCTGGAAGCAAATGAATGAAGCGGTTGTTAGTAGTTCAAAAGAAGTATGTAGATTGTAGATGTGCTAAAGTAAAAAGTAAGAATGTTAACAGTGAGTGGTGGAATGAAGAGGTTAAAAGTAAAAAAAGAAGCGTGGTTGAATGTACTAAAAGCCAATGATGAGGTTTCAAAAGAAAGATGTCTGTAATTATATAACGAGGAAAAAAGGAATACCAAAAGATGCATACGTAGGAGGAAAAAAGATGAATGGGGACTTACAAGGGAATAGGAAGCTCTTCTTCTGAAGGAAGGGCGAAAGGTTAAGAATGAGAATAAGGGGAATCTGCCTAGAATAATGAATAGGGATGGTGCTTTCGTAACCGATGAAATAGTTGTGAGGGGAGTGTGTAGGGAACACTTCGAAAATCTGCATAACATTGGCAGTAATGAAGAGGTGATAGTGAATATATGTGGGGTTTGATGGTGCAAGAAGGAGTAGGTATTTTGGGGATGTCATTAGTAAGGAGGAGGTAATGGGTAGAGTGAGAAAGTTGAAGAATAGTAAATCTGCAGGTATAGGTGAAATGATCAAGAACGGAGGCGAGATGGTGATTGATTGGATTTGGAAGTTGTGTAACAAAGCGTTTATGGAGGTTATAGTTCCGAGGGACTGGAGGAGAGAAGTAATAGTACCCTTATATAAGGGTAAGGGTAACTGTTGGAATTATAAGGGAATTAGTTTAATGAGTTTTGTAAAGAAGATATATGCTGGTATTTTGGTCTAAAGAGTGCGTCGAATGACTGAAGGACTGATTGGTGAAGAACATGGTGCGGTTAGGAGTGGTAGAGGATGTGTGGATCAAACCTTTACATTGAAACAAATGATTAAGAAAATGAGGGAGAAGAATAAATTGTATTAAGGTTTTATGGATTTACAACATGCGTATGATAGGATTAATAGGGAAGATCTATGGCAGGTGTTAGTGATATATGGTATTGGTGGTAGGCTTCTGAATGGAATCAAAAGTATGTATGACGATAGTGAAGCGTGTGTAAGAATAAATGGAGTCGAAAATGATTGGTTTAATATTAATAGCGGAGTGAGGCAGGAATGTGTTATATCTCCTTGGTTATTCAATTTGTATATGGATCTTGTTATGTAAGAATTAGAGGTGGAGGTGGCAGGGGATAGTGTTAGAATGATGGAGAATGGAAGAGAGTGGAGGGTGCCCTACCTATTATATGCAGATGATTTGGTTTGGTGTGGGGAATCTGAAAAGAGTTTGAGAGGATTGGTAGAGAGATTTGGCAAGGTGTATAAAAGGAGGGGTTTGAAAGTAAAAGTAGAAAAGAGTAAGATTATGATTGTGAGTGAGGACAGTCCTCGGTGTGAAGTTGTGTTACATGGTGAGCAGTTGGAATAAGTGTCTGAGTCTAAATATTTAGGATATATGTTGGATGGAAAGGGAAAGGATGATGCAGAGAGTAGTGAGAAGTGATGGGCAGGAAGGTGGCTGGTGCAAATTAAATCCTTGGTGGATATATATATATAGTCTTGAGTGCGCTAGGGGGTCTTACATGAGGCATGTTGTTACCTGTGTTAATGTATAGTAGTGAAATTATGGTCTGGAATAAGAGGTATAGATCTAAAGTACAAAGTATTCAGGTGGACAATCTAAGGTGCGTGTTAGGTGTGAGAAGAATTGATAAAATGAGGAATGAACGTATTAGAGGTTGTGTGGGTGGTGAAAGGGGTAAATGAGAGAATAATGAAAGCACTCTGATATGGTTTGGTCATGTGGAAAAGATAGATGATAGTCGGTTGGTTAAGTGGATGTATAGTGGTGAGTGTACTGGGAATCGACCAGCTGGGAGACTGAAGAAAAAGTGGATTGAGTCAGTAAAGGAATGCCTGGAAGAGAGAAATGTGAGTTTGGCAGAGGTGAGAAGAAAGGTGCATAATGGGAGTGAATTACGGGGTTTTGTGATGGTGTATGGTTGTGGTCTACCTGGGTCAAGGGATGAACACTACATTTACGAGATGTCATAATGCCAGGGTCCATCGCGGTCCCTTGAAGCTCTAGGGTGGATTTTCTGACCTACGACGAGTTCTAACTAAAAGGTATAAAAAAAGGGGGCGGTAAGGCTGGGCTTTCTTTTCGACATGCGTCATGTTTTTCCGCTGTTTTTCTGTTTCCGGTGCATGGTACGCACCTTACCTCCGGTTTTGGGGAGAGAGGATGGGTGATATATATAATATATTATATTATTATCTAATATATAATATATATATATAATATATATATATATATATATATAGTATATATATATATATATATATAATATATATAATATATTATATATATATATATATATTATATATATAATTTATATATATATATATATAAATATATAATATATAATATTATATATATATATATATATATATATTATATATATATATATATATATATAATATATATATATAAATATATATTTAATATATATAATATATATTATATATATATATATATATATATATTATATATATATAATATTATATATATAATAATATATATATATAAAATATATATATATATATATATATAATGGAAGAAATTTAGATTATAAATATCTATTATTGGACGTAGAACCACTATTTGCTCTGCTTTTGTGTCGGGCCACAGCCAATACACATTTGAATCTTTATTAGCTCGTTTCATGTACTTGATTTTATAAGTATCTTCATTGACTTTGCTAATAACTTGTCCTAAACTCCACTCTTCATCCCATACTGTTGCAACTAGTTCATTTTCTGGCATACTTTCCAATGATAATGAAGTTTCTTGTGCGGATTTTTCTACGGTATCCGATACTTCTGAATCACTTATGACGGCTCTAATATCATCGATTGTAGCTGTCACTTCTTTGGATTTCTGGCCATACAAGACTTTCAAATTGCTTAATAATGTAGCTTGAGACAAACCTCTCTGTTTAAAGAGAGGATGATTAGCTTTAAGGTTTTAAAGTTGAATTTTGCTATTTTTGCGCTCATACAAATTACTTTCTTATTCATTTGGATTCACTTTCTTCATAATCTTTTGTATTCCTTCATATGTAGTTGGAACTATACCATACTTCACTTGCAGATCTTTCCTTATAGCTTGAGCAACTTTCTGTCTTGCAAGATTTTTTCAGTATCAATATCTGTCGATGTTGTGTTAATGCTGTTTGCACGAATTTCTTTTTGTGGTGTATTCCACATAATTTTTAACTCATCAGTTTTTTTTTCATTTTCTTTAACTCTGGCTTTTTCCATTGACTATCATTGAATACTAAATCTTTGGAATGTGCAATAACTATTTTTTCTGATATAGCTGTGAAACCATGTACAACAGCATGCTTAAGATAGTTGTGAGGACTTGGAGCACTTTCAAGCAATATGTTCTGGAATATTGTTCTATACTGGAAACCCGATGTGTTATCTGAATTTCCAATCCAAACGCTCCGCCTCGTTGCTGGCAAAAGCTATTACACATTTGGCTTAACATTTTCAGGGTTCACACTGAAATTTTGAATTTGAATCCCCTGACTTTCCCTCCAAATCCGCAAATTTTCCTGACCAGCGTGTTCGTTATTTTTGGCCGTATAAATATCTATTAATCATGTATGCAGCCCTATTTACTCAGTTCATACATTAAATTATGAAAATTTAACTTAGAAAATTGTTCATCATCAATGGATGAAATTTAAATTTTTTTTTTTTTTTTTTAGTAATCGGCCTATACCTTCCCATAGCCGCCCAACGCAACTCTTTATTATTTTTTTCTAAAAAGCATAAAAATTATATTTTAGAAAAAGTAATAAATTAAAAGATTTACATTAATAGCCTAGGTGAATTACGTCCACTGTGATCCAAAAGTTCTAAATGGGGAGATTAGGTTAACTTTTTCTTCTTCTCAAGCATCTGAATTTTTTGATTTTATAGTGTCTTCTTCTGTCAAAGCTTTCAGTTTTAACATCTTTCCCTGCTCTTCAAGTTTATAGATCTGTATGGATAATTTTCTTTTTCAACCTTTTTATTATCTTCTTCTTCTTTTTGGTTCTGTTTTGACTCTTTGAGATGTTCTTCATATCTCCTATGGGCAGCTCTTACATTTGTCAACATTTTTTGAGTGATAGGAAACTTTATGAATAGTTTCATGAGATCTTATAGCATTGTGCAAAGTTGATGGGATGGCATAATTTTCAGTGCACAACTTTCCACTAATACTTTTATTATTAACATCACGTTAACGAAAAGTTATCAATGATGGTTGGTCCCCAGCTGAGTTGATTAAATTCAAATGAGTTTTCCCTCTTGAATGGGAAACTACGGCTTGGGGTCCCATATTAGATTGATCAAACGTTCTTTTTACATACTTTACAGTATGCCCTTGGAACATGCAGGTCCTTTACCCAATCAACCCGATAAACCTGTGGGTTCAGTTTAACGTCCAACTACTGGTCGTTAAAGTTAAGTTTTTTTTGTTTGAAGTCATTTTATAATAAATAATAAATACCTTCAACTGCACAAAAATCCAAAATCACTTCGTCAAACCTCAAAAAAAACACCTCAAAAAGTATAAATCTTTTAAAAGAAAAAGATATAAACAGATTAAGTCATAAGTCATACAGTCGAAAACACATCCATATACCAATCACCTTCAATCGGAAGGATGAACTTGGAACAACCTCTACAAATAGAATAGGAAGAATAGTAGGTAATAGTGAACTACAAAATAGAAGAAACAGGAAATAGAAGTAATAAAAAAAGATTTATGGAAGGTCGTTCCTCGCCCATCCTTTTCATTCACTTATCAAATACATCTCTCATTCCACAATTATACAATAAGGAAAAAAAAATATATCAAAAATATGTACTTTTAGCATATCTTAAAACGTTTCTCTGACCTTCCCTGACCGATTTTTTTCCCTGATTTTCCAGAAAGTGTGAACCCTGCATTTTCAGACCATCGTTTAATAAGTTCCAAATCAGTTTCTTCTAACTCAATTTGAATGGCTGTCATCCATTCTTTTGTTGGGTATACATGGATGGAAAATTTGTCTTTCAAAGTTGACATAGATGGACTTGTGACTTGGCAAAGGTCAACTGAAGGACTTATCATGTCATCGTACAGCTTTGGAAAAATATCAAGCTGAGTAATGTATGTGCTACGTTTGTGAAGCACTAATCTA
>JABUQX010018386.1:0-12500 GCA_015478945.1 Trachelipus rathkii
CTACACTGACGAAATTTTATTTAAACATTAACATATAATACTTAAAGCGTAAATCCTGTAAGATCATAGAGGTGTTACCTAACACCTAATGGATTAGTATGCTTTTTTTGTTTTACTCCTTTACTGCTTTAACTCATATTTTTACTGCTTTACTCATATGTTTACTGCTTCTAACTCACATAGTTTTATTAACAATTACATTACCTTTTAAGGCAGTAATCGTAAAGATCAATAAGAGGTGTTACCCTAACACCCTAGATTAGGGTATCCTTTTGTTTGATGCTTTACTGCTTTAACTCATGTTTTACTGGTTTAACTCATATGTTTTACTGCTTTAAACTCATATATTTATTAAAATACATACCTTAAAGCAGTAAATCAGAAATCAATACGAGGTTTACATTAGCAAACAAGGGTTAGATGCTTTTTTGTCTTTACTGCTTTACTGCTTTAATTCATGTCTTTACGCTTTAATCATAATGTTTACGTGCTTTAAACTCATGTTTTTACTCGCTTTCTTAACTCATATGTTTTACTGCTTTAAACTCAATTATATTTATTAACATTACATACCTTTAAGCAGTAAATCAGTAAATCAAATTACCATTGTGACCTAACACCAAGGGAGGGGATTAGTATGTTTTTGTTTACTGCTTTACAGCTTTAACTCTCTGCTTTTGCTTTAACTCATGTTTACTGCTTTAACTCATATGTTTATGCTTGTAACTCATATGTTACTGCGTTTAAGCTATTTTGATGGTTTTAATGTGTTTTTTATTGGTTTTAATAGATTTGTTATTTATTTTATTATTATTTTTTATTTTTTTTATTATTTTATTTATTTTATATTATTTTTGATTATTTATTTTATTTTTATTAATTATACTTAGTGTTAGTTACTTCATGCCTATTGTTATATATTAAACACACATACACAACACACACAACACACACACACACACACACACAACACACCACAGCACACACACTTACACTTATCACACCATTCCTATGCACTATATTTTACACACATTCACGATACACTTACATTTACCCATAGACACTTAGAATTTTACACTTATACACACGCGGACACACTACACTATACACACATTCACTATGACACTTATACACACATACTATGACACTTACATTTACCATAGACACTTACAATTACACTTACACACACACACACACAACACACACACACACACACAGATTTACTTACACTCACCCACAGATTTACTTTACACACGCAGTATTACTACATCACCACAAGATTTACTTACACCTCAGCAGCCACAGATTTACTTTACCACTCACGACAGATTTACTTACACTCAACACAAGATTTACTTACACACACAGATTACTTACACACACAGATTTACTTACAACTCACACAAGATTTACTTACACACACACACACCCACACCCCACCCACACCCACACACACGCAACTCACTCTACACATGATAAATAAGAACTTTTAACATTTTAATGTTTTAAATTAAACACGTACATTTAATTACTCATTCAAATATAACTAAATTATTCAAAGTTTCTTAAAAACTTCTATAATAAATCAATCATTATAATTGAACAAAGAATTTATTATTCTGAAATAATAATTTTTGTTTAATAATTTTATATGGATTTATTTTAAAATAACTTTTACTAAAAATTTTATGAAAATTTCATTAATAAAACATAATATTTACGTACCTTAAAGCAATAATCAGTAAATCAGTAAGGTCAGCCCCTAGCACCCTCTACACCAAGCTATGCACGTTGTTGTTCTATTGACTTACTGCGTTACATCATCTTTAGCCATGTAATAAGTATAAAAAGTAACAAAATAAGTTCTTCTCTTCTAACATAACATGTATTTTATTAAAATTCATTTCTAAGCTTTTTCATTAAAATAACAATTATTCACTTACATTTATATTATTCGCTCGATGTTAACTAAAAATATTTCAAAGTTTTTTTAAAAATAATTCGATTTTTCTTATTATTATTATGTACATTGACAATCCACACGAGAAAACACAACAACCGCACTCCTTACAGATACGAAACTGATCTCTCTCTGTAAAATGTGTTGAAAATACTACTTTTAGCCCTAAATTTAGGATAAATTCCTCTTTGTACCCCGGCGATTTAGAGCCTATTACCAGGTCAAATATTATTTCCAAACTGAACCTTTTTTCTGTAAAATGTGGTGCAATAAATCCACGTTAGGCCTAAATTTAGGCCTAAATTAGGCCTATAGCCTTTTTGTATCCCATGCTGATTTAAGCCTAATTACCAGGTCAAAAGTTAATTGTTTCAAAAGACGATAAAATAATTCTCGACCAATCACATACGAGGTCATATAGAGAAAGGTTTACTCCGACCAATCACAAGTAAGGGAAAACATTTCCTTCTTACCTGCTTAAAGATCTTACCGATCCAGCATGTTTCAGTATTAAATATATTTATAAAAAATAATAATAATAACAATGATTCTTGTCAATACTGGAATTACTTTTTGACCAGGGTATTAGGCTTTGAAAGTCAGCATGGGATACAAAAAGGCTTATCCTAAATTAGGGCCTTAAGTTTAGGCCTAAGTAGTTTTATTGCACCACATTTTATCAGAAAAGTCCCGTTTGAAATATATTTGTTGACCTGGTAATAGGCCTAAATCGCCCCGGGTTACAAAAGGCATTATCCTAATTATTAGGGCTTAAAGTAGGTTTTTCAAACACATTTTACATAGAGAGATTCAGTTCGTATCTGTTAAGGAGTGCGGGTTGTTGTTTTCTCGTGTTGGATTGTCAATGTACATAGATAATAATAAAGAAATCCGAATTATTTAAAAAACTTGAAATATTTTAGTTAACATCGAGCGAGAATGAATATAAATGAAGTGAATAATTGTTTATTTTTAAATTTAAAAACTTAGAATGATTTTAAAAAAATACATGTTATGTTAGCAGAGAAGAACTTATTTTGTTATTTTTATACTTATTACATGGCTAAGATGATGTAAAGCAGTAACGTCAATAAACAAAACGTGGCATAGCTTGGTTTAGAGGGGTGCTAGGGCTGACCTTCCTGATTTACTGATTTATTGCTTTAGTGTATGTAAAATATATGTTCTTAATAAAATTTTCATTAAAATTTTAGGAAAGTTATTTTAAAACTGATAGTTATAAATTTATCAAACAAAAAATATTATCATTATAATAAATCTTTGTTCAAAGTATAATGGTTGATTTATTATAGAAGTTTAAGAAACTTTGAAATAATTTTAGTTATATTTGAATGAGTAATATAAATGTACGTGTTTAATTAAAACATAAAATGTTTTAATAAATTATACGTTATATGTGTAAGTGAGTGTGGGGGTGTGGGTGATGTGTGTGTTGTGTGTGTGTGGTAGTAAATCTGTGGTGTAGGGTAAGTAAATCTGTGTGTGTAAGTAAATCTGTGTGTGTAAGTAAATCTGTGTGTGAGTGTAAGTAAATCTGTGTGAGTGTAAGTAAATCTGTGTGTGAGTGTAAGTAAATCTGTGTGAGTGTAAGTAAATCTGCGTGTGTAAGTAAATCTGTGTGTGTGAGTGTAAGTAAATCTGTGTGTGAGTGTGTGTGTGTGTGTGTGTGTAAGTGTAAATGTAAGTGTCTATGGGTAAATGTAAGTGTCATAGTGAATGTGTGTATAAGTGTCATAGTGAATGTGTGTATAAGTGTAAGTGTGTCCGCGTGTGTATAAGTGTAAATGTAAGTGTCTATGGGTAAATGTAAGTTCATAGGAATGTGGTATAAGTGGTCATAGTTGCAATTGCTGTATAACGTGTAAGTGTGGTGTGTGTGTGTGTGTGTGTGCATGTGTTGTGTGTGTGTGTGATGTATGTGTGTTCTAAAATATAAACAATAGGCATGAAGGATAATAAAAAAAAAAATATAAAAAAAAAAAAAATAAAAATAATAAAAATAAAAATAAAAAATAATAAAAATAATAATAAAAAAAAATAAAAATAATAATAAAATAAATAAAAAGTATTAAAACAAAATAAAAAACATAATGTTAATAAATATATGAGTTAAAGCAGTAAAACATATGAGTTAAAGCAGTAAAACATATGAGTTAAAGCAGTAAAACATGAGTTAAAGCAGTAAAACAAGAGTTAAAGCAGTAAAGCAGTAAAACAAAGCATACTAATCCCCCCCCTTGGTGTTTCAGGTCACACCTCTATTGATTGACTGATTTACGGCTTTAAGGTATGATGTGAATGTTAATAAATATATGAGTTAAGCAGTAGAAACATATGAGTATAAAGCCAGTAAAACATGAGTTAACGGCAGTAAAATATGAG
The DNA here is from genome assembly GCA_015478945.1 of Trachelipus rathkii. Classification (NCBI taxonomy): domain Eukaryota; kingdom Metazoa; phylum Arthropoda; class Malacostraca; order Isopoda; family Trachelipodidae; genus Trachelipus; species Trachelipus rathkii. The sequence goes on from JABUQX010018386.1 coordinate 4,364, forward strand.
TTTAAAGCAGTAAAAATGGTTAAAGCAGTAAAGCAGTAAAACAAAGCATTACTAGCCCTTTGTTGCTATGTAACACCTCTATTGATTTACTGATTTACTGCTTTAAGGTATGTAATTTTAATAAATATGTGAGTTAAAGCAGTAAAACATGAGTTAAAGCAGTAAAGCAGTAAAACAAAAGCATACTAATCCCTTAGGTGTTAGGTAACACCTCTATTGATTTACTGATTTCGGCTTTAAGGTATGTTATTGTAATGTTAATTAAATATGTGAGTTTAAAAGCAGTAAACATATGAGGTAAAGCGAGTTAAAACATTTGAGTGTTAAGCAGTAAAGCCAGATAAAACAAAAGCATTACTTAATCCCTTAGGTGTTAGGTAACCCCTCTATTGATTTACTGATTTACTGATTTCTTTAAGTATATAATGTTCATGTTTTTAATAAAATTTCGTACAGTTTTAGTAAATAAAATGTTTATATATCGGACACTCTGGTTTTTTCTTATCTTACATTACAATTTTTAAAATTTATAAATTAAAGGTATTAAGTAAAATATAAAAGATGTCTGTGATGAGTTACAGTGTTAGGTTCGCGAAAATGTTGTTAATAAAAATATTTAAGTTGAAATAAATGAATGACTCATAGTAATATATATATATATATATTAAATATAATATATATTATATATATTTATATATATATATATATATAATATATATATATATATATATATATATATTATATTATATATATATTATGTAATATATTACTATATTTTAATATTATATATATATATTATATTATATATATATATATATATATATTATATATATATATATTATTTCATTCGGTTGCGGGAATATTGCGCCTGCGGGCCCACGCGGCGGGGCGGGTACGCGGGATATGGCGCCTGCGGTGCGCCCTGGCGGGCGGGTACTGCGGCGCCGCACCTGCGGTCGGGTCGTGGGCCTTCGCGCGGGTAGCATGCTGCGGGACTGGTGGCAGCTTTATGATCTAAGGTAGACAAAGCATGATCATCAAAGATGAATCATCAATATAGGTGGTATCAAAAGATAGACTTCATCAAAGATTGAGTCATCAAAGATTGAGCAACATTGAACTTCGAGTGTGGGTGTGTGAGTGTTAAGTGTAAGTGTACCTGTGCGTGTGAGTTGTAAGTGGATATGGGCTAGTGTAAGTGTCTATGGCGAGTGGAAGTGGTCTGTATAAGTGTTATAAAATACTAACTCATAGTAGGAAGAATTCTAGCAGATTGTAATATACACCAATCGATTCCTCATACCTTATACCTAGGGGTAGACACCCATATTAGCGCTATTCGGGGCTCAGGGGAGGCTAGGAAAAGGGATTGAAAAAAGTGGCACTTCAGTTGGGCTATGTTGCACTCCATGGCACTACTGTTGGGCCAGGCTCACTTGCAGCATTGGCACTCATGGCACTCATTGGCACTCACTGGCACTCACCTGGCTCTCACCTGGCACTCATCTAATACTCATAGAACACTAATAGAACATCCCTAGATACTTCTACGGTGATTGGGAACCATCAAAATGTACTGAATCATCAAAGTTTGAACCATTAATAAATCTGAGTCATCAAAGATGAATCGATAAAGATGACGTCATTCAAAGATGAATCATCAATAATGCTGAACCTTTAAAGATGGCATCATCAAAGTTGAGCACAAAGAATGAACCATCAGATAAGGTGTCATCAAAGATGTGTAAGGGCGTATAAGTGTCATAGTGTGTGTGTATGTATGTGAGTGTGTGTGTGTGTGTGTACAAGTGTCTATGGTGAGTGTAAGTTTGTCTATGGTAAATGTAAGTGTCTTGGTGAGTGTAAGTGTGTATAAGTGTCAAAGTGAATGTGTGTAAAGTGTCATAGTGTATGTGTGAGAAGTGACATAGTGGTGGATAAGTGTCCATAGTGTAAGGTGTCTATGGGCTTAAATGTAAGTGTCTATGGTAAATGTAAGTGTCATAGTGAGGGGCAAGTGTGGATATAAGTGTCCTAGTGAATGTGTGTATAAAGTGACATAGTGTGTATAAGTGTCATAATATGTAAGTGTCTATGGATGTGTGTGTGTGTGTGTGTGTGTGTGTATGTGTTGTGTGTGTGTGTGTGTGTGTTGTGTGTGCGCGTGCGCGTTTGTGTAAATGTTGACCGAAATTTATCAAGGTCAAAACATCAAAAAATAGGGCTAAGCCCCTAAAGGTGGCCAAAAATTAGGGTGGGCCAAATTGACCCATGGAAGACCAAAGGGGTTGGTCCGAAAAAATTTGTGTTTCAAAAAATTATGGGTTTCTCAAAAATTAGGGCTCGAAAATAGGGTTCTCAAAAAAATAGGGTTCTCAAAAAATGGGGCTAAGCCCGTAAAGGGCGGCCAAAATAGGGGGGGCACTACGTACAACGGTTGCTTACGCAACCGTTTGGCGCGCCCTTTCTTCGAAAGGGCGCCAAAAAGGTCAAGGCCAAAAAGGTCAAGGCCCAAAAAGGTCAAGGTCAGTAAAAAATTTGGGCCCAAAAAAGGTTAAGGTCAAAAAAGGTCAAGGGCTGGTAAAAATTTGGGTTATCATTTTTTCCCCCAAGGGAGGCATCCAAAATGGAATAAAAATTTGGGTAATCATTTTTTCCCCCATTTTGGGCCTCCGGAATCCATCTCCTACTACTAGTATATATTAATAAAAATAAGGAAACATTTGTTGTCTGTGAAGAATTCTTATTTTAGGTGGTTGTTGAAAGCATTAAAGGAGAATCCTTAGCGGAGGTAATACTACTAACGCTGAATTAAATAGCGACTTTCTGATTGGACGATGATATGATGGTGCAGAAGCAATGAAGAAAAGTTTAGAGGTGATTAGGCTGTCAAAAATATCTAGCCGCGTTATATTTCATTGCTTTTCACATCTGTGTGAAGTACAACACATTAGAAACTTTATGGAAGAGGTGAATTCAACTAGGTCTATTTTAGATACTACTACTATTTTTATAGAAAAATTATAGGGAAGATTTTGCTAGACTTGAAATGGAAAAAACCCACACGAAAGGTTGGTGGAAAGTTACGATATATTGTTACGATCTAGATAAATTTTTAAAGCATTTGTTGAATCTTCAGAGGAGCTTGAATGGACCAAAATAATATACCTTAATCAAAAAACTTAAATATTTTGAAGTTTATAACCAAGAGAAAATATATATGACTTCAACTTTATTCTCCTACACTCTTCCATTATGTGCTACATTGCAACCTCCATAATTAGTGACAAATGAGAGCAGTTGTTTTTATTCATATTGAAAATGTAATGTTTGTTTTGAAAGATTTACAAGCAATCATCGATGAAACATTTTCAGACATTTTTTAAGTTGAAACAGAATTACAACTGCTTTCTGGTAATGAAGAAATGAGAATGCCCCATGTGAGATTGAATATAAAATGAAAAGATATAGGGTAATTACAATTTCTTTCCTTGATGATTTTTCAAGTCAGTTAGAGAGCAAGTTCATGAGCCATACATAGATCCATACTTACTAATCTTTGTAAACCCACTCATTCCAGCGATATCTATTAAATTTTTTATGAATTTTGTAAATTAATTTTATCTGCACAGTCACTTTTCGTTTGCTAAAGATTTTAGTATTTACTTTACCTAAAACGTGCACTAAAAAAAACAAAAAAAAAACATATCTTCCCTGAAAATACTTATAACATACTTTTTTAATTCTACAGGAGAAGAAAGAATAACAAAACTTTCTTTAATGAGTGTTCATTCATCATAGAAACACAATATGATCGGAGAAAATTATCAATCATTTTGTTATTAAGAAAACAAAATAAAGGATTTTTTTTATAAACGAAATGTTTTTTTTTTTTTTTTTTTTGTTATTTTGAAATTGCTACCAATGTTAGATTATTTTATTCTCTTTTATTGAAGTTATATATATATATATATATATATATATATATATAAATCTACCCGAAAAAAAATTATATATATATATATATATATATATATATATATATATATATATATATATATATATATATATACATATATATATATATATATATATATATATATTATTCCTTAAGCTTCGTAAAGCGTCCCCCGAAAAAAATTTCTAGCTACTGCCCTGTATATATATATATATCCGGTATATATATATATATATATATATATATATATATATATATATATATATATATATATATATATATATATATATATATATATATATATATATATATATATATTATATATATATATATATATATAAATATATAATAAATAAATATATATATATATATATATATATATTTATTTATATATTTATATATATATATATATATATCGGCATATATATATATTATATATATATATATATATGTTATATATCTATATATTTATATATATATATATATATATATATATATATATATATATATAAAGCCTTAAAGACAGATCTATATATTTATATATATATATATATATATATATATATATATAATAGGTCTGTTCCTAGGAAACCGAATCTTTAGAATGAAAAGGACGAAAAAACATGGCACGAAAGACATATGGTATAAAGTTCTTTAATACAACGTTTCGAGTCTATCTTGATTCATCTTCAGGTAACTACAATTAAAACACAATATACATAATTAGAAATTAGGGATTCGAAAATTAAAATTAAAGATTAAAAAGTAAATAATTACAAATCAAATTAAAATTTTATTTATGATTTAAAGATTTAACAGAATTAAAAGTTAAAATAAAGCACAGGTGAAATTTATCATATCAGTTACGGATACAAAATTTTAAATGAAAAAAAAAAAAACAAAAAAACAAATACGCAATAACACACAGCACTAAACAAGACAAGCCTACCTAATGTATGAAAGGTTTAAATTATTCTAATGAGAGAGCGGTGTCTATAAAACGGAAGAAAGTGAAATAAAAGTTAGTTGGTCGGAAAGTGGAGTCATAATATGCTGTATTATTACCCACTGTTGTAAATGAGAGAGAACAGAGAACATAGGTAGAGGGAGAGGGGAGGAGAAACCACAGCAAGGGAGGTTAAAGGAAAGAGAGAGGAGAGAGAGTGAGAGAGAGAGAGAGAGAGAGAGAGAGAGAGAGAGAGAGAGAGAGAGAGTCATGAAATGAACAAGGGAGTAGAGGAGTGAGAAGAATTTAAAGATGTGTTTAATTGTTTAATGAAAAGAGACTCGAGTATTTTCCGGTCGGTATCATCAGAAGCTGAGCAGAGGATCTGGAAGTCCGAGAAGCGGAGGGGTTGGTTGGAAATGTGGGAGTGGTTGCGAATAGAGGAGTGTTCAGAGTTGAGTGAAGGAAGATTTGTTCTGAAAAAGGTTCCCAGGAGTTTACAGGATCTGTAAACACCTTTAAACCTCAAGATAGACTCAAAAAATTGTATTAAAGAACTTTATACCTCATGATTTTCGTTCCATGTTTGGTTGACCTTTTCATTATTTATATATATATATAAGATATATATGAGCAGCAGCAGCAGCAGTTATATATAAGGTTATTATTATTATATATATATATATATATATATATATATATATATATATATATATATATGTTATATATAGAGCAAAGAAAGTATATATATATATATATATATATATATATATATATATATATATATATATATATATATATATATATAGTTTTTATATATATATATATATATATATATATATATATATATATATATATATATATATATATATATATATATATATATATATATATATATATATATATATATATATATATCCAGAGATTCTTGGCACAACTATCTAACCTTCAAAATAAATGCAGATTTTATGTACCATCCTTATGAACCCAGCAAAATTCAATCACCTTGACGTCACTAAATACAAATATTTTATGTTTTACTTGCACAGTTCATTTACGAGAGAACTTTATAGCTTTCATAGGTCACTGTTTTACCAAGAGGATGGATAATTAGGAGTTAACTCAAATTGTTTTTATTGTTAAGTAAATCAAAGTTTAGTATGAACTAAGAAGGCTCAGTGAAAAAGTCTGCATTCTTATGAAATGTATGATATACTCAAGGTTGCCAAAAGAACTCTATCATTACGCTCCCTTAAGTTCCCTTGTTTCCAGAAAAACGAGATAATTTTTGTGCACAGAACGAAATGCAATTACTGTTTACATTATCTGCCACATGATTTCATTGTTGAAGCCGCGAAAACAACAAATTTACTTTACTTTTTGCATTTTAGGACCCTTGTAAAGTAACTCATATCGATCTGTGTGATATTGTTAGGTTCAGGACAAGTTACTTCTTAACAGACTGATGGTTGGACTGTATGTTGTAGGCCATTTCTCACTTTACCCAAACTAGTGAAGTTCAGGTATTGTTATTTCACCATTTTGGGACTGAACATTGGACAAGGAATATTTTCGGGTGCACAATATGAATGGAAACTGCTGAAACATGCTTTTCCAAGTAAGTAGGGAATAAAAAACCCAATCGAATTTTTGAATTCGATAAATTATTTTTACTGAAGATAATACACTTTCGCTAGATTATCAGATAATGCATAGAACAGTATTATTAGTGACTCATACGCTTATATATTAATTTCATTTTTAACAAATAATTATTTAAATTACCGTAAGTAAGCATTAGAAAAAAAAATTTTCATTATTAGTGTATTTACCTTATAAGCTGCTATATTTTTGGCATTAAATTTATGAATGACGTAGAAGTGAGGGTTCCTGATAGGAAACAGAAACCTGTAAATGAACATAAAAAGATTTTAACGATTTTTTCATTCCGAAAGAACCATCGTTAAATTTTATGTTCTAATTTAAATGTTTGAGCGAGTTTAATGAAACAAAATAAGTATTGTTCATTCAATAATAAAAGCTTTTTTCTGATGCGGATCAAAAAAGACTTTATTTAAACCCTCATTGTGATTCTTCAACATGCTTTTGCCCACCTCACCAAAATTCTGGAAGCTCCGAATCAACGCCACGGTCGCCATATTACCTTTGCTCTCGTTCCAATCAAATCTTGGCTTTAATTAAGAAGCTTCGCCAAGAATTTATCTTCCTTACAAACGTACAATCAACTACAATTTTCACAGGTAATCTCCAACAGAAAGGTAATAAGCTGAATTCGCTACTTGGAAGGTAATCAGGAAAAAAAGAATTTACAGCGTTATCTTGTCCACACACCTTTTAGGGTGAGAATCTCTCTTTTGAAACTGCTGCTTTTAATTTCTCTTCAGTAGGCAAAACAGCATATATATATATATATATATATATATATATATATATATATATATATATATATATATATATATATATATATATATATATATATATATATATATATATATGAGCAGCATATATATATATATATTATGAGCATATATATATACAAGATTATAGATATATAAATATATATATATATATATATATATATATATATTATTATGTTATATTATGCTATTATATATATATATATATGTTATTATATATATGTTATATATATATATATATATATATATATATATATATATGTTATTGCTATATATATATATATATATATATATATATATATTATCTTCAATAGAGTATGTATATAGAATAAATAGCTGTAAAAAAGCATAAAAAATGAAGAAAGAATTAGTGTTAGCATCTTAATTGCAGATACAAAGAGAAAGAATGCTGATCAATTCCTCGTCTCGTCAGACGCCAGATCTGCGGTCCACGAAGACACCAGGGAGTGTCAGAACGTTACGCCTTATCCCCTCTCTTTAATATCCTGCCAATTAAAGTGCGTTAATTTCTTTCTTTTCTTTTACCCTCTTTGTTATATTCAGTGGTTTTTACTTTAATTTGTTGTTCGAGTGCAGTGAAGGTGGAAGTGACTCATACATTTAATTTTGATATATATATATATATATATATATATATATATATATATATATATATAGTTATATATATATTATATATATATATATATATATATATATATATATATATATATATATATATATATATATATATATATATATTAAAGAGCATATATATATATATATATATTATACATA
>JABUQX010018386.1:20000-22500 GCA_015478945.1 Trachelipus rathkii
ATAAACTTATTTCAAAAATACATAGCAGATTTGTTTTAAAACAGTAGACACATCCAACAAATTAAATAACAAAAAATACTTAAAAGACTAGCCTTCAGTGGACTGTAAAGTCTTTGCTAGTCGGTGTTCTTCTTCTTCTTCTTCTTCTTCTTCTTCTTCTTCTTCTTCTTCTTCTTCTTCTTCTTCTTCTTCTTCTTCTTCTTCTTCTTCTTCTTCTTCTTCTTCTTCTTCTTCTTCTTCTTCTTCTTCTTCTTCTTCTTCTTCTTCTTCTTCTTCTTCTTCTTCTTCTTCTTCTTCTTCTATTATTATTATTATTATTATTATTATTATTATTATTATTATTATTATTATTATTATTATTATTATTATTATTATTATTATTATTATTATTATTATTATTATTATTATTATTATTATTATTATTATTATTATTATTATTATTATTATTATTATTATTATTATTATTGTAATGAATAACTGTAATAAATAGCTTTGATGTTTACCGCATAGAACATATCTGTTTTAAGACGGTGATCTAATCGATCACACTGAGTAGGAAATATAATCCAAAAACAAAATTTCACCCACTTGTGGCACTATGATGTTTGTTGCTTGGAAACATAAACTGTTCTGAGTGAAATTAAGTAAATTTTGGGGGTAAGAACAATGAAAATGATTACAAAATAGATAACTCAGTTATCAAAGTTGTCAGTGAGCAAAAGATCTAAGGGTATTAATTAATAAGGATTTAAAGTTTGCGAAACAATGTGATGAAGCTGTTAAGATAGCAAATAAAACTATAGGCGTTATTGCCAGAAACTTCGAATATAAACCTGAAAGTATAATAGTTCCTCTCTATGAAACATTAGTTAGACCTCATCTGGAAAACGCAGTTCAGTTTTGGAGTCATACATCAGAAAGGTCAGAAAAGTTGAAAGAATTCAAAGAAGGGCAACCAAATAATAACAGAATTGAGAGGTAAGTCATACGAGCACCGACTACACGAATTAGATATACATTCTTTAGAGACAAGAAGATTGAGAGGAAAATTAATAAAAGTTTTCAAAATACTAAATAAATTTGACAATACCGACTAAAGGTAATTCTTTAGATATGATTTTAATGATGTAACACGCAGTAATGGGCATAAACTTTGTCATAACGATTTCAAAAAAATATTGCTAAGAATTTTTTCACGTACGATGTAATTGAGAAGTGGAATAGTCTCTCTTATGAAATAGTGAACAGCAGCGGCATCGATTCATTCAAGGAAAATTTAGATAAACACTTTAAGGAAACTGGTCTTTGAACTTCAATTCATACCGAATCTTACTTTATTAAAACGATAGAATTAGATAAGGTGAAATCAAATGAAACGAACTATTGAGATAATTTGGTAAATCTTGAAAGTACATAAAAGAATTTGGGCGCCAAATTTGTATAACAGTTTTGATAACAGAAAATCCCTTTTGTAAGATGAGGTTTGTGGATTTAGATTACGTGAGAAGTCATTTATGTATAATAAAGAATGACCATGAAAGTCATTTTCTTTGACTTGTTAGACTTAATGGAAATAAACATAACACAGGAGCTGAGCATTTGTAAATAAATTTATAAAATCGCCTTTACCATCATATATCCCGAGAATGTCAAGTTAACTTTAAGATTTGCTTCTTCGTAAACCACCTATAAAAATTTATCATGAAAACTTCCAAATCGAAATAAAAAAAACTTAAATTTAAAATAACTTAAAAGTTCTTTGTTGTTATAGGAATGAGCTGTAAACTTCATACTCTTCCCTAATTTTAAAGAAGGATTCGGAAACTATTTGCAGCTTAATTAATAACTTAATTGATAGAAATAAAAGTTATACGCGATAAATGAAATAAAGATAAACAGAGAAACATCAAATAACCAAAGTAAAATCATGAACAACTAAATAATTACAGTGCATCATAAACATTTGAGACAGATTTATTAGATAACCAACCGCAAGGTCATACTAACTTTGAGACCTCTTTACAACAATATAGCTTTCAGTTTTCACTTGAAAATATTATATTACTTGTGATATCCAAATTTTGATTCTAAACCATAAATTCAAGATCAATGAGAGATAATATATTCACATCATTAGCCCATTATTCAGCATGCTTATTTTTCAAAGGCCTTTCGAAATGTTATAGAGCTATATGTATGACTCGTATGTTCAAAAGTAGGATTTCACAAATACAATCAAAAACTAAATAAGCAAAATAAAATTCAAGAAAATTGTCTTTAAATAGATAATCTATTATTTTTTAAAAATTTTAAATTTGGTTTAAAAAAAGGGGTGGTCAACTTCTTACGCACTTATGTGATTCGTCTGTCTTCGTATTATTAGAATTCACGAAAGCGTTTGACATAATATACTATTATACAATACTAGCAAATTGGAAAGAGTGGGTTTAAATTTATAGTGGTTTAAAAGAATTTACTTCAAAGAAAGAATTTAATATAC
>JABUQX010018386.1:37500-43838 GCA_015478945.1 Trachelipus rathkii
TAATATATATAATATTTATTTATATTTTTATTTTTATTTTATGTTCCCTAAAACAGCAAGACACCTCGGCCGCTAACCCCGAGAGTCTTTGAAACATACATTTAATCATTATATTATTTTACATGCGTAATATAAAATAAAATTCAAATATAATTAATATTATATATATATATATAAATATATTTATATATATAATATATATTTATATATATATTAATATATTTCACTTCTAAGTTATTTATTAACTATATATATATTTTAATATATATATATATATATTATATTATATATTATAATATATATATATATATAATATATATTATATATATATATATATTATTATATATATATAATATATATATTATATATAGTATATATATATTATATTATATATATATATATATATATATATATATATACATGTTATACATATAATATATAATATATATATATATATATATATATATATATATATATCTATATATATATATATATATTTATATATATATATATATATATAGTCTGACCAGTTTATTTAGACGCACCTGCATTTTTTTCATATAATGTATGAGGTTGCAGTGATAAAATCATATGAATATAGTTTCGCATGCCTAATAGTAAATACTAAATGAAATAGAACAATTGTGATAATAAATCCAGAATTGTAGGAAAAGACTTACTTTAAATGACATATATCATTTTTTTCCAGAAATGAGAAATCAAAAATAACATATTTTTGTCAATATTTAGTCGTCCGTCCCTTGGATGCTATTTAAAGCTTTGATAGCCTTGGATATCTTTAATGCATACTGTAGCCATCTCCTTCAGCAATTGGATTTCGAGGCAAATCATGCAAAATCTAAATCTGCTACTGATTTTGTGTATCTCATCTATTGCTACTTCTCTCTTCACCAGCTCCACAATTGGCAAACTAACATGCTACTGCATTACGTCAAGCAGTAGGTAAAGTCCGCCCATTCCAGAAAAGATTTTACGTGAATCGAACAGTGTGTGGTGGCACGTCTTGCATGAAAACGAAGATTCCATTTGGGAAACCAATCTTTTACTCTGGGGAAGAAGTCCATCATCAAGCATTTTGATGTATTGGCCCTGTTTTCATTCATCCCTTTATGCCCATACAGGTGGCCAGCAGTGCCCTTTCCGCTTATATAGAGACCAAAACATCTTAGTTGGATGTTTTACAGTCTCTACAAGCAGTCAGGATGATATTTTTCACCAGGGCGCTTCGCACAACTGTCATTTTTTCGAAATATTTCACATGTGTCTCGTCACTGAATCCAAACCTGAGAAAATAGGAAAAAACACGTTGAGTCTAAATTTTCACCGGGTCAACGTGGACGATACAGTGTGTAGACATCCATAATACATTCCGGGTGATTAACTTCGCGGTCTTTCGTTTCATCCGCAATTTGTTCAAATACTCCGCAGCGATTTCAGAAACCCAAGTTTTTGTCCCTTGAGGTCTCTGGCCAGTTTAAGACGTTTCATTTCATAGCTGCAGTAAATTTTGCTTCCAGAAGTCCTGTAGGCCTTGAATATAATCGACAGATTGCGCCTCACAAAGTTCATTCAAGATGTATGGATGCCACTGCTTTTAAGCTTGAATGTAATGTCTTTTGTAGAGGAAAAATGGTTTTCAATACAAATCTTCTTCAAACAACGTTCTGATCTTGGTGTAAAAAATCGCTTGTCGCACCTTTTTTCGTAGTAGTATTATGTCAATCAATTTCTTCTTTAATTCTTGTTCTTCAGAATAACGGTTCTTCTTCCTCCTTAGTCTAGCATCGCGACGAATAAAAGAGGGAAAAGGCCAAAGCTAATCTCGACCCTCTGTCGAACGTCAGTATACTCTAGCACGCCTGTCCGAGGCTTACAGAGACGCTCTCTCCTCTTCCGTAAAGAGCACCTTTGCCCAATCGTCGACCTTTCAATGGATGTGTTCTCGGGCAAATACCAGTCGCGCCCTTGATGTGCGGTGGACCTATGGCAGGCCTTCGGGGCCGTGTAGATTATGTTCGCAAAGCGTCGAGCTGTATTGTCACTTCACCTGGTGCCGTGTACTCCACCAGCTTGTATTGCAGATGTTGCGACGTTGTGTGGCGCTCGTCGTAAATGCACACATATATAAATCGGTCTTCCACGGGTGTCATGGCCCTAGGCCTACCTTGTCCTCGCCGGCGATCATGTGTCAGGGTTCCCTGGTACGTTTGTACCAATCGGAATCGTTGTGTGCGCATACACCTACCGTCGCAAGTTAACCAGGCACTGTGTCCTGTCGGCGTGGGAGTGTTTGTATGGCAGCACTGATCTCGTCGATAGTTGACGCAAAATCTCTCCATGTTATCGAGTAGCTTCGTAACGTGAATGAATCCCTCGTTCGATTATACCCCCGACATAACCTACCCCACCTCTCCCAGGTCTAGTTTATGTTTTCCTAAATTTATCGCGGTGACGGCCCCAATATTGCAGCGAATTCTCTGCGGGGTGGTTGCATAGTTTACACTGATGCTGTCGTCTGTGTTGGTGTGGGGTTTCAATGGGGTTAGGGGCCTCCGTTCCTGGCGATGTGAGATTTTAGCCTAGTGGTGCGTTATTTTTGACGAGTATTAATATATATATATAAATATATATATATATATATATATATATATATATAATATAATATATATCATATATATATATTTATCTATATATATATATATTATTAATATATATAATATATTTATATATATATTACTTTATATTATTAATTATTATATTATTATATATATAATATATATAATATATATATATATATATATATATATATATTATCATATATTATATAGTAATATATATATATTTTATATCTATATCTTATATATATATATATATATTATATATATACTATAATAATTATTATATAATATATATATGTATATATAATAATAATAATTATTATTAAATAATATATATATTATATATATATATATATATATATTATTAATATTATATATATATATATTATATATATATATGATATATATATATATATTACTTATATTTTAGAACGGAACAAATTTTCAAAAAAAATATTTTTTTTGTCTCCCCATCCTAAACTTTTCTGCCTTCATTAGAAGTATGTATACCATGTTTTATAACATTATTTTAATATTAAGTGGACTCTCATGCTAGATAAAGAAACTGTCAGAAATTAAAAAAAATATTCTTTTGTAAAAAAGTTTTGAAATAAACAATAATATGATAGTGAATGAACATTTCTTATTGAATTAATTTAATAAAAAATAAGTAATGTACAATATATATTGTAATTTAAATAAAAAATAGTTTATATATCAATACTGATTATAATTCAAAATGATGAAGCCATGGTTGCTTTGCTTACATCTGGGAAACGTTTACGGTAAGATGCTACAACTTGTATTATGTAATTTTTCTGCTCTTCATTTTTGGTTAATTTACTATTATACTCCTGAATTAACTTAATCCCTCTTTCGGCGGCATCGTTAACGACTTTTATTTTTTTAACGATCTCAAGACAATGCTTGTACTGTTCATTTATTTTCCAAGTTTGTGGATCTTGTTCTAGGAAATTTGAAGGTAGATTGAATCTTTCAAAAAAAAACGTTTTGAATGTTTGGAAACGAAATCAAAAATTTCCAGATTCAAGATATTACTCCTTACGTCGATTTCTATTTTATTAGCCTCTCCAAATAATCCATCACTTTTTAATGCATCAACCATATTTCTTTTAACATTTACCGGGATCTTGTCATCAAAAAAAGCTAATGCAGAAGCTTCTGCAGATAAGTACCACATATGATTTTTAAATTTAAGTACCGCGGCATCCGCAATTTCACGATTAATTTCCTTGAAAAGTATTAATTTTTTGAAAAACAGAAGATCATGATACGGCGCGAGTTGTGCAAAGGGAGCTGTGTACCATGCTTTGATATACAATTTTACAATAAAAATACATAACTGTAAAATACTTGTTTCTTCTGAAACTGTTAGATGGAATTGATCTCTGTATAAATAGATCTTTAGACAATAAATTGCTTTTGCCATCCACCTTGCATGATGTATTGCCCCAGGAGCTCGAACTGGAACTTTGGAACTTCTCCCAAGGAATAACAGCGTAAGTTGCAATAGCTCATTGTAATCATGGCGAGGCAGTTGAGTTTTCAAAACATTGTCGACAAAGGAAAGAATTTCAGTTATATCATTTTTAAAGATTTCCTGAACACGAGTTATTTTCATCGCGGACTTGATTTTCGTGCTGTCAATTTTACTCCACGATTGCTTGAAACGTTTAAACAAGGGAACGTCAGGCCCACTGGAGGGCGGCATCAACTTATCAAATGCACTTTTCAATATAAGTTCATAAACGTGATGCCTACATGGTAAATACAATAAGTCTCTTTCTAACATTTGTTCCAGTAAATTGCAACAACCATTAACCCTACCAAAATTGGAAGCTGTTGTATCGCAACATAACGCTTTAACCTTATCTGCCATATCCCAATCTAATAGAACTTCGAAAACTGCATGTGCTTGCTCTCTACCCGATGAATTCGGTATGACTGGGATTCCTATAATCTGTTCTACATCCCCATCTGTAATAATTATGGCTAATCTGTCTTCCGTGTCACTTCCGCTTAAAACACCTAACAGTTTACTATCCCAATGAACTACAGGAGCTGTAAAGTTTATTTTTTTAAAATATAACTTACGTTTTTCTGCAATTTCTTTGCGCAAACTTTGCCTGCAGCGTTGTATTGTTGTTCGGCTTATAGATAGAGAATGAATGTCAAACTCTAGAGCTTCCGCTACCGCTGTTAGTACGTGAACTGCATCCCTGTCGCTGACTTTACATTTATCTAACGCGGCAACTAATTTTTCGGTAATTATATTCTTTCTACCTACTGATCTTCTTTTCTTTGGTTCTGGTGAAGCCGATGCTCCCTCCTTCGTGAAATCTTCTTCCTTCATGTAGATGTCTTCTCTCATCTGAACTTTAACGCGAAGAAATAAAATCTGAAAGCGATGCCCTTGGAAATAGTAAAATGTGTTTCAGTATGCACTGTTTATTGTTAAACATATATTATATTTTTTTGCTATCTTTTTTTCTCTCTTATGTCTTTGATTTAGATATGTACTATTATAATATATATAAATACAATATATATAAAATTTTGTTTATTTTTTTATATATATTTTTTATATCTATATATATAATACTGGGCGTAGGCAGGATTTCGTTTAGGGGGGGGCAAAGGTTGAGTGTATTAATATATATATATATATATATATATATATATATATATTATATATAGTATAATAATATATATATATTTTATATATATATATATATTATATGTGGTGTGTGTGTGTGTGTGTGGTGTGTGTGTGTGTTGTGTGTGTGTGGTACGAAGATTTGACTTTTAATGGGTTTATAACACAGTATGAAAAGGTACGTTGTTATAAAATAATGAAAATAACAGTCAGCAACCAATTGTGATAAAATTTTTGTGTCATGATGGTGAGTAAAAAATAAAAATACCTATTTAAGAAACGTAAAGTAATATTTATGGGGTTGGTGAGTTGGTCCCTGGTGTAACTAAATAATTAAATCTAAACTAGCATTAAACGCCTTGGATTTTCAGCGAATTTTCGCAATTACATTTGTTTCCATTTCGTTCATTTTTTCACTTAACTATTTTTTATGAATACTTATCCTACATAGTCCATTAAGCCTGTCTTTCTTCATTGTTTTTCTTAGCCAAGTTTTTACTCTTCGCAGAGTGCTGAAGACTTTCAATGGTATGATTGAACCGTAGTACATTACAATTAATAGACAGGTTTTTTAATTTGAGGAAAGAAGGGGTCGGCTTCTTTAATAACTTCAGTAAGTTCCTTCAACTTTTGTTTTATCATTTTTTTATCAAGCCACAAGGAATACCATAAGTCATTTTCGGTACGAATTTTGTTAATATCAAGATCATAAAACTCTGAGAAGCATTTTACTTTCTCACGCAAACTGCCTACGGGAGAACCTAACATAAGAAACGGATGCAAAGTGAAAAAGATAAAATGCTGGCATGTTGTTTTCTGAAAATCTAGTCTCTAAAGAGGATTGAATAGTGGTCATAGGCACAAGTCAGAACGCTTTTAATATTCAGCAGAAATTTCAGCAGGATGATTTGCTTTAATGTTTGTTGAGATTGTACTTTTTCTAGGTGGTGCAAGTTTACTAAGAATCGCAGTAATACATTGGCGATAAGAGCAGATGCAAGCAATTATTTGATCAGCTAGTT
>JABUQX010018387.1:15000-20000 GCA_015478945.1 Trachelipus rathkii
TTTAATTTCCTGAAATGCTTTAGAGGCTTCCGGAGACCAAGAAAGAGAACTAGATTTGTTAGGACAAAGTTTGACCAATTCCGAAAGTGGAAAAACTAAATTAGCAAAATTAGGAATCAAACGACGGTAATATCCCACCATACCAAGGAAACGACGAAGACTAGAATAGTCAGTTGGCATAGGATAGGCGGAAATTTCAGACTTCTTAGAATCAGGTGTACTAAGGCCATGGGAAGAAATATGATAACCTAAAAAGTCTAGAGATGATTGCATAAATAAACACTTAGGAACAGAAATACGAAGGTTGTTATCATTTAAAATTTGAAATATTTGACGCAAATGTTCTTTGTGCTGTTCTTGATTCTCTGAGAAAACTAATAAGTCATCCAGATATACAAAAACAAAAGGAATATCTCGAAATATTGAATCCATATAGCGTTGGAAAGTAGCTCCAGCATTACGAAGACCAAAAGGCATAGAAACAAACTCAAAAAGACCAAAAGGGGTCGTAATGGCAGTCTTTTCTATATCTTCTGGATGAATAGGGATCTGATGATATGCCCTGAGAAGATCTACTTTACTGTATACATGCGTACCGTGAAGTTTATGAGACAAACTGTTAATATATGGAAGAGGATAACGATCTGGTTTTGTCACAGAATTTAAAGTTCTAAAATCACCACATGGACGCCATTCACCTGGAGCTTTCTTAGGAACGAGGTGAAGAGGTGATGACCAAGGGGATTTAGAAGGACGAATAATACCAGCTTTTAAGAGAGTATTAAACTCAGTTTTTGCAACTGCTAATTTATCCTCTGTTAGACGACGAAATTTAGCATAAACAGGGGGAGCGTCACTTGTCTCTATACGGTGAAAAATTTTAGATTTATACTCAGAATTTTGTAAGGGATTAATAGGTGACGTTAGAGATGGGAAATCCTCCAAAAGTTGAGTTACTACTGGATGAGAAGGAAACGTATTAAAAATGGGAGATGGCACAGAACCATTTAGAATTCGAATAGGAGCCTGTAGGTTCGTAGTGGAATCCAAAATAAGTTTTTGACCACAATCCAAAATTAATTTAAAATGATGGAAGAAATCCATGCCGAGAAGGGGGGTTGCTATGTCTGCAACTAGAAATGTCCATTGAAATTCACGGCGAAGGGATGGTAACGTAAAAAATGCTGTAAGTTCACCATGACACTTAATAGGAGTATTATTTGCTGCAGTACATGAAACTGCGGTAGGAGAAAGAGAAAAATTACGTGCCATCGATATAGGAAGGGCTGTTATACTTGCGCCAGTGTCGACTAAAAAGTCTATGGTTTTTCCAAAAATACTAACAGCAGTTTTGAAATGCGAGCCCAAGATGGCGCTTATTGGATCTCGCTCTATTCGTTTTTTGAAGTAGGAACGTGATGAGGCACGAGAAGATGCAGGTGAAGAAGGTCTAGATGAGGGATATATTTGTAAGCCTTGTTTGTTTGGCCATTGACACCAAGGCTTGCAATTCCTAGCTTGTGTACCAAAATATAAGTGTGATCGACAAACTTTAGGTTTCTGATCGTTATAAAACGGTTTAAGGCCAAAAGGAATAGAAGATATTGAAGTAGTAGGCTTATGAAAATTGTTAACAGGATTTGTAACTACAGGAGCACAGCTTGCTGCAGTTTGAGACGAAGGATTGACAAATGGTAAAAGATCGTTGGCTAATGCGCCTAATTGTTCCAATGAGAGAGAAGTTTGGGCGGCAATAACAGGACGAATAGAGAAAGGAAGAGCGTCAACAAAACGAAGGCGCAAACGATATCTTCACCGACATTTAATTTAGATGCTAAATTTAAAATGTCGCGAAGATACGCAGATGGTCTACCAGTAAAAGGTTGTTTGGACAGTAGCTCCTGAAACATTTCTGTTTTGCTCTGTTCGAATAGGGAAATGATAGATTCCTTAAGGGAAGAATAATTTTTACTCTCGAGTTCAGAAGGAGAAATGCGAGAAACAACTTCTGCAGGAAGGTTAGAAAGAGTGTGATAAAAACGAGTTTGTTCCGAAGTAATTCTAGCAAGGAAAAATTGGGCCTCTAAAATGTGAAACCAGGAAGAAACGGCAGCCTCTAAAAATACAGGAACTTTAATCCTTACCTGAGCCAAAGCAGCAGTGTCCGATTCCTCGTTGTCCGACATTGATATTCAGTTACTGTTGAAAGATTTGGAGGGTTGATTGAAGATGCTGGGTGTTCTTCTTGTTCTTCTATTGAACAACTCTGGGATCACCAATTATATAGGGAAGGACTTGGAGTGATGTAGGTGGTCTCTTCTTTAGTCCCCCTATATAAGTATATGATGAGTTTAAAAGTTTTGTAGTTCACAACTACGTTAGCAATGATAGGCCACTGCAATTATCTCTTTAGTAAAATGAAACTCTAGGTTTCACACTTATCTTTTTATGAAATAGGACACAAAGTCCTGAGGTAATTATCTTTTTAGTAAGCGCAAACAAAGTTTGCAATACCTTATCTTTTTATGAAATAGGAAACAAAAGTCTCCTTTTAATTATCTTTTTAAATAAAGTAACTCAAGGTTACTTGGGAATTTAAAATAAATTCAAAAATAGAAGACGATTTATTCAATGAAAAAAATAAAGTTGTAACCACAAGAAAGTTGTAACAAAGTCCCTTCTGTTGAGATACTCTTTGTAGGCGATTGCAGTTCGCAGCCTTTCCCAGTGCGTTTTTTCGAACTTTGCCTAAGACTCTTCGTTTAGCGGGCGAAAATTTTTTATTTCGAAAATTCGAAGTCGCAGCCTTTCCTTGGAAGTTTATCGGCTCTTGCCGGGAGGATTCTGAAGAGAGATATCTTTGGTGAGGTTTTTTATTTTACTTTTTTTTTTTTTTTTTTTTTTTTTCTTTATTTCTTAATAATTGCTCGAGTACCTCAACAGAACGGGTTTATATATATTTCACTTCGACTTATGCTAAAATTTGCTCGCGCAAATTTAGCATAAGTACGAACATAAATTAAATTTTTTTACAAAAGTTATAATGGAGTACTAACATATATATATATATATCGATATAGTATAATATATATATATATAATTTATATATATTTATATTAATATATATATATATATTATATATATATATATACTATATATAATATATATATATATATTATATATTATATATATATATAAATATATAGTATATATATATATATATATATATAGTATATATATAATAATATATATATAATATATAATATTATATATATATTATATATATATATTATTAATATATATAGATTTTAAACCTACATAGATAGTATACTAAAAGTTCACTGTATTTCTTTAGCCAATTATATATCTTAAATATATAATAATATATATATATAATATATATATATATATATATATATATATTATATAATATATAAATATATATATAATAATTATATAATATAATATATATAATATATATATATATATATATATATATATATATATATATGATATATATATTATATATATATATATATATATTATTGCAGGGATTGGGAGTCGGAGTCGGAGTCGGATCGGGAGTCGGGAGTCGGGAGTCGGGAGTCGGGAGTCGGGAGTCGGGAAGTCGGGAGTCGAGCGTTTTCAGGGGTAAGGAGTCGGAGTCGGAGTCGGAGTCGATTTCCCCAAAAAAGTTGGGAGTCGGAGTCGGGAGTCGAGTAAAAAAAAAACGACTCCTTTCGACTCCCAAAACAATTTTGTATAAACTTTTCACACAAAAATTTGGAAAAACTTAATTGAATTTTTATTATAAAAGACGTACATTTTTTTTTATTTTGACATTTGTTTGTAGCCAATTTAAATTGTTTATTTTTAACTGGTTATAAAATAAAGGTTATAAAACTGGTTATAAAATAAAATATACTTGACTACTTGTGTATTGTGCATTAAGGGGAGACTTTATCCTCAAAATCCATTTCTTCAAACCGATAAAAGAAAATGTTTTTTTGATGAATTTTTTTTCACTAACATATTCCTATTTTGTGTAGTAATAAATTTCATTTAGACACTTTATTTCAAATTTTATTTTCTAAAAGTTTTTTTGGACAATCTCTGAAAAGTACTTTCAAAATTTTTGAAGTAAAAACAATCAATCACGTGTGACACCACCTTACATCATACAAAAGCATTTAAAATAAACGTCAGTCTGTTAAGGATTTTATATGCAGTGTTGTTACCAAATTTTAAGAAAAAAAAAACTGTTCGTTTTTTTTTTTAGGAATTTTTTTGTGATCTAATGTAAGAAAAAAATGAAGTGCTAGAAAAACGCAAATAAACATTTGGAAATATTATTTTTTTTTTTAGACAAAAAAAAAAAAAAAAAAAAAAAAAAAAAAAAATATATATATATATATATATATATATATATATATATATATATATATAATATAGTATTTATATATCTATACAAAATATATTTATATACAGTATAGTCAATATATATATATATATATATAATATATATATATATATATATATATATATATATATATAATATATATATATATATATTAGTATATATATATATATATTATATATATATATATATATATATATTATTACTATATATTATAATATATATATATATATATATATATATATATATATTATATATATATAGGGGTTCAAGCCACCCTTTCCCATGGATTTAAATAATTACCGAGTTTCAAAGTAGTGATATCGAAGCAGGAGAGTTTAGAAAAACTTTTCGAGATCCGAGATGCCTTCTTTTTCTGGGTAGGTGGTTCGGACTAGTGCTTAGAGGCCTACTGCACATTGCTCTAACGGCGACGCTGTTGTCGATGGTTCGAGTCCTGGCGCGAGTGAAATTTTTATTCATCTTATTATTGCAAATTTGACACAACAAGCATGTTGTGCCCATTTTGGCGTTGCTTTTCTTTGGTTGGTTGCTCCTGTAACCCAAGAGCACCCAAGCAGAA
>JABUQX010018389.1:0-12500 GCA_015478945.1 Trachelipus rathkii
TACATATCGGCCCTTGATCGGTCGACTTACTACTTGACTTCCCATCTCTCGTGGATTCTATGCGGGCCACAGGTCTTTCCCACTAGAGATGTTACAAAAAATATATTAAAATTTAAAATGCATTTCCTATAGCTTTTTAAGGGAAAAAATTCAGTGATTATTATTAATTTCTTCGTTTTTTTTTTCTCTTTACAGATAAAATGGACAGCATTACGCCATTATCATATCATTTGGTTTTATATGCCAGACTGTTATTTTCATTCCTTTTTATACCATTAGAAGTATTTAACCTCATTTTAAAATATTGTCAGCTACCTTTTCCTAATGCGAATTTTTTATCAGAAATTTTTCTTTTATTTTTATATTTTATTATACAGTACATATCATTTCATTGTGGCAAGAAAGGTAATTTGACAAACAAAATTGTATTCATTGTAATATCTTTACTTTTGCATGGTCCTCTCATGCTTGCTTTAGTTTTTCTTTTAATTTGGCAAACTTATATACTGAAAATAGAATTCTTTTTTATTGTTATTGCAATAGTTATTAATGGTATTGAAATAGCGTTAAGTGCATTTAGTATTCTTCAGTATTCATTTGTTCATTAAAATTGCTTTCTCTATTTTTTCTATATCATTTTCTGTTATTTTTTTTATATGCTGTAAAAATTTAAATACATTTATTTACCATTAATAATTCCAATGATAATTATTAAATTTTGATGTTTATATAAAACTTATTTTTCATTACAAATGACCGTAGATAGCTAATCTGTTTTATAATTGTATTGAATTTATTATTATTATTGAAAATTTGTACGTCACGGGCATCGCCCTACTCGAGGAGTAGAGCTCTCTAAGAAGATGCTGCCTAAGGCCCCTTTATACGAGGGCTTCTGACTCCACGCAAACGCCAGTTGAATGTCAATGAGGGCGTTTTAAGGGCGGCTTAAGATTCTTCGTAATAGAGATCGAACCCGGGACCTCTAATATACGCGAACGATCGCTCTATTAATTATTTTAGCTACATTGCTTAATTTTTGACTAGTCAACTTTTGTTTCACAACCTAATTCGTTTTTACTATAATAACTTTAAGTACAAGTTTAGGGGTTTTGTAATTCATATAGTTTATTATGCAATTTCCTGATAATATTAGAGAGACACACACACGATGACGATTACATTTTTAAGAGTGATTGTCAATTTTTTTACTTTGTAATAAAATATACTGAAAATTTTTAAGACTATTATTTACACAGATTCCTATAATTACTGTTTAGCCCAGGGCTGTGGAGGTGGAATCGGTAAATTTTGATGGATTGGGATGGAAAGCAGAGTTGGATTTAAAAACCATGTTCTTAGGTAAAACTTTCTTTTTAACCTTAACTATTTTAATTGGATTTTTTAAAGTCTTTGGAAGTAATCCCGATTATGTCCTTATTTGGAGGTAGCTCCTCCAATTTGTTTGACGCTTCGAATTCTCAAATCTTGGTGTAAAAGGCGCACTATGCTTCTCCGATATCAGGTGTGTTCACTCGAGATTAAGACTAATTTGTTTGAAAATATTTCTGATCTGCTAATCATGATGTATGGATAGTGTATCACTCAGGTAAGCTATCATTTGAACAGAAAATTAATCATGGAACCTGACTTTTTAGGTATGATCGAATGAGACTAACCTTGGGATCGATCATTATTGAAGGAGGACTGCTATGGAGTTTTTATAACTATAACACTTAGAGGGGGCTTGTAACTTTTTTTCTCTAAGAGAGAGCGACAATTTTCGTTTTCCCTATCTTCTTTTTCATTATTATTTTTTTTAGAGTATATCCTGTGTTTTCATAAAAATCGGGGTGGACAACACTCTGGGAATCAATTCACACTTTCTCCCTCATTTTTATATTACTACCTTTCACAATTGTTTAATAACACACCAAACAAAACTTTCCTATTTGCTCGTCAGAAATTTTCAGTCGTAACAAAATCAATACTTATAACATAATGTATTGTTTATAATTAATATCATCATCATAATCATTCAAATACATATAATCATCATACCTAATACTTGTTCTTATTGTTTGCTCTATTAAAGCCTATCTCCTCTTAGATTTTTATAATATTTGATTATGTTAATGCTTTTGCATTTATAAATAAAATTATTTATATTTTGAATTTTATTTGTAAGTTTTATGATTGAAGCAATTAACGAAATTTAAACCAAAAAGCATAGTCAGCTATGCCAAATTCGAAAAATACGCAGAAACGAGGCTAAGGCTTATTTATTGTAATATTATTCCTCAGCTTATAACAAATTTTTTAGGAATTTTAATTTTTTTAGTTTTTTTTTTTTTTTATTATTTTTTAATTTTTTTAATTTTAATTTATATTAGATTAGCTTATATATTATTATTAACAACAAATTATCACAAAAAACAAAACATGATTTCAATGCAATTTAGAGGATTGAATGTGAATCAAGAATCATTTTCAGTTATTTCTTCCTTGTTAAATATATAAATTATTTCGGAAAAGAAGTGGGAGACTGCGAGGTGAACGAACCTACTTAAAACTAAAACCAAATGAGCTCTTGAAGTCTTAATCAATTGTCGTTTTGAAGATAACTTACATCAGTTTACAGTGGTAACTAATTATGACTCGACGTGTTCAGTTGGCGCAAATACGTGATTTTTTGCGATCGATTCATTTTTTTTTTTAGGTTGCTACCATAATATAAGATAGCCAAATTCACATAATTATATAATTTTATATCGAGAAAATGTTAAAGACTACCCTCGTTGTGGAAGACCGATAGGCTCAAACCTCATCATAATTATAATTATACGTATATATAGGAAGGAGAGGAGGAGAGAGTTACACGCTGAAGAGCTTGAGAGATTAAAGCGAAAATTAGTGCAAAATAATGATTTTATTGAAAGGAGAGGATGAGAAGAGAGGATATTCTCTGTTTTGGAGTTTCAATAGAATAACAATTTAGGATTCAGTAGAGAGAGATGAGATCACAGAGAGTAGGAAAAGAAGGACCAGTATTTTAAAGTTTATAGTAAGTAAGATAGATAGGTAATAGGAGAGAATAGTGAAGAAGAGAGAGTGAATAGCAGAATAAGATGAAGTAGAGTGAACGAGAAGGATAGAGAGTGAAGAGTAAGAGTAAGTAAGAGTAAGAGTCAAGGTTAAGAGCTAGAAGAGAGAGAGAGAGAGTGAAGAGAAATTGAGAGAGAGAGAGGTAGAGAGTGTAGAGTAAAAGTGTAGCGTGTAAAACAGGAGATGATGATAAGAGAAGTGTAGAGAGAGAGAGAGAGAGAGATGAGAGAGATGAGATGAAAGAGAGAGAGTAGAAGAGAGGGAATGAAGCAGATGAGAGCGAGAGTATAATATTAGAGAGTAAGAGTGAGTGTGGAGATAGTGAAAGAGCTAGATAGTGTAAAGAGCTAATGGTCTAGAGAGAAGAGAGTAAAAGAGAGATAAACATAAATGAGACAAGAGAGAGAGATGAAGAGAGAGATAAGAGATAGATGATAGAGTGATGGACAGGAGATGAGGAGAGATGAAAGAGAGGAGAGAGAAGATGAGAGAGAGAGTAGATAGTAAGGAGAGAGAGGTCGAACGAATGGACATGCAAACAGAGAGGTAGAAAAACAGGGTCGAATACACAGACAAACAGAGAAGCAGAGAAGCAAGTCGAATACACAAAAAGATGAAGGAAGTGCGAGAGAAACAGGTGCAGCAAAAAGGGAATGTCGAAGAAGAAATGTAGAGATGGGGAGAGAGAGAAAGTAGAGAGAGAGAAGTGGTGAGAGATAACGAGAGAGAGAGAGTAGGAGAAGGAAGAGAAGTGAGAGATGAAGTAAAAGTATAGAGAGATGAAGAGAGGAGAAGTGATGAGCGAGGCGAGAGAGAATAGAGATAGAAGAAGAAGTATCGACAAGAGAGTGAGAAGAAGAGAGTGAAGACAGAAATATGACAGAAATGAACAATTTGTAGAATGTAACGAGGGATGGGTGAATGTTCAATATTAGTTTTACTGCAAAACTTGAATGAAATGTATAATATATATATTAGGTGGCATCTCCTTTTTAGTAGGATAGTAATAAGTATAAGATGAATAATATATAAGTGATATGGGTATTAAGTATAGAGGGAGTATAGTAAGATGAATTGAATAGATGTAACGTTATATATATATGGTATTTTAATATATAGTAGGATAGGATAGAGAGATATGAATATATGATATACCGGTATGATATGGCGTAGGCAGGATTATCATTTAGGGGGGCAAAGGTTTGAATATATAAGTATATATATAAATATATATAGTAAGTCCTGACGCTGTAGCATTCTGTGAGAACTTAAAAACTGAATATATTATAAGTATATATATAAAACACTTATATTAGTAAATCTGCGTAATATAGTAAGCCGAAGTACTAAGGAATGCAATGTATCTGCTTATACGTATATAGTATATATTATGTAAATATAGAGTCGGCCTTTGGCGGGCCGCCAAAATTGCGCTATGTGATCATACGTGAGAGTTCTAGAGCGGAGAGGAGATACGTGAGTACGAGAAGGGAGGACAGAGCATAGAGCAGAGAGTAGGTGATAGGAAAAAAAGGCGCAAGAGAGAGAAGAATGACAGCACAAGCGTAGTGTGAAGCTATCAGAGAAAGAACCAAATGTTGAAGACGACGAAAGCAAATCAGTAAAATGGTGAGTGAGGAGAAAATAGATAAGTAACGAGTGTTATGTATAAGTGCGGAAACGTTTGTAATAGAACAGGGTATGAGATGACTGAGAGAAGAGGAGATGGAGCACTGCATTATCGAGTTAAGCAGTCAGGAAGAGGATCTCGAGTAATAAGGGAGAGTTCGAATTTGGTCAAGTTATTTTGTAAGGTGGAAGGACTAAGTAACCCTTAAAACTGTGCGTCTGGCAAACGAGTGGAATAGAGTGTTTCATTGTGATTGGTTAGTATTCGCCAAAGGAGTTTAGGAGAGGGGGGGGGGTAGGGGGCAGTTGCCCCCCCAAATGAAGAGGAAGCATGCATGGCACGGACGACCGTGCCGTAGCGCCAACGCGGTATAATATATATCAGGGAGTATTATTATAGATGCCATAATACTAGGATTATATAGGTAATATTATAAGTGAATATTATATATTAGTATAATATATATAATTCATAGTATATATTAGTAAGATTATAAGGGTAAATTAAGGTCGATCGGCGGAGAAAACCGGTAAGTTTTTCGCGTAAACTACCTTCGGGCACTATATATATGCACCCATATATTATGTAATATATTTAATGATATATATTTATGTGAGTATGAATTATAGTGAGTATTTATATTCTCAAACGTAAACCCATATTTTAAAGACTATAATATAGTAGATTTATATATAGTATATCTATAATAGTAGTATTACTATATAGTAATATAATGTATATATAGTGAATAAGTAATATTAGTATAGAATAGTTTAAATGATCACGGAGGTTGCAAAAACCGCGTTCGCGATAACTTCCAACCCTATATATAGTATAGTAGGTATATACTGAACTTACGAAAAATCTAGAGTAAATTTTTCGTGTTCCAGATAAAAAAAAATCTAATCGCAAATCTATTACTGATCCAAAACCTGGAAGTCATTGTCACAGGATCTGCTCAGGCTGAAACAGTCTGAAAACTGCCATTTGATTATTAGAATTACTTAACGAATTTAAGAGGATTGATACAACAATATTTTTTTCAAATAATTGGTCGAAAAATTTCTTGCACTACGAAATCTTAGTATTTCGTTCTCAGAAAAAAAATCCTAGATCCGCAGACCGAATTCTGTGGTGACTCTCTGCAAAACCGTGCAATCCATCCGACTATTGAAAGGACTAACGCCATTTTTATATTATTAATATTACTAACAAGTTGTTAAGATATCATAGACAATATTTTTCGAAAACATTCTTCCCTAGTGTCCAAATTTGATCTACGGGACATTTAAGTATTATTCGTTCCAGAGTAAATACAAAAACTGATTCGCAACCTATTGACTGTTGTTTCCAAAACTTGGAACTCCTTTCGCAGACTTCAGTGCTAACGGCCTTTTTTATTGTTAAATTAACTAACAATTGAAGATATCATAATAACAATATTTTCAAATAGTTAAAAAATTTTGCACTTAGGGAAATCTACTTATTTTCGTTCCAGAAAAAAAATCTAATCGCAACCTATTACTAAAAAACCTGGAATCTTTCAGAAATTAGAGTTTTTATTGCTATTAAATAGCATTCATAAGAATATCATTAAATAATACTGTTCAAACATTTCCTAAATTTCATCTTACGGAAATTTAAGTATTTTCGTTCTCATAAGAAAAGAAATCTTATGTTCCGCAGTAAGTGAGCCAACCGGTATTATGTACTCCAAAACCTGGAATCTTTCAGACTTCAGGCTAACGCCATTGTTTCTAAATTAAATAACAATTTAAGATATCATAACAATATTTTTCACAACAATTTCAAACTTGTTATAAACTTACGAAAATCTAAGTAATTTTCGTTTCCAGAAAAGAAAAATCTATCTGCAACCTATTACTACCGAAAACCTGGTAATCGTTTCAGACTTCAGGCCTAACGCCATTTTTATTGCTAAATTAATAACAATTTAAAGATATCAATAAAACAATATTTTCAAACATTTCCATAATTTGATCTTACGGAAATTTAAGTATTTTCGTACAAGAAAAAAAATCTATCGCAGACCTATTAACTCCAAAACCTGGAATCTTTAAGACTTCAGGCTAACGCGTCATTTTATTTTAAAAATTAACTAACAATTAAAGATATCATCACACATATTTTTCAAATATTTGAAATTTTGAACAAAAGAAAATCTAAGTATATTCGTTCCAGAAAAAAAATCTAATCGCAAGCCTATACTTTACTCCAAAACCTGAAATCTTTCAGACTTCAGGCTAACGCCTATTTTACTTGTAAATTAATAACCAACACTAATATTTACAACTACAAGAAAATTTTTCAAGACATTTTCTTCAATTGTAAACTTTGATAAAATAAGGGCTAAGTATTTTTCCGTTCCAGAAAAGCAAAAATCTTAAGTGCAACGCTATTACTGTCCAAAACTGGAATCTTTCAGACTTCAGGCTAACGCAGTTGTAGGGAGGGCATTTTTTTGCTTAATTAATAGCAATTGTCTAAAGGATCATAACATATTTTCAAACATTTTCCAAAATTTGAACTTACGTGTTTGGAAATTTAAGTATTTTCCGTTCTCAGAGAAAAAAAATTTAGTCGAATACCTGATTTACTGTGTGGTGTGTGGTTTTCTTGGCTTGCCAAACCCTGGAATCTTTCAGACTTCAGCTATTACCATTCTTACTCCTTAATGAATATTCCATAGGGATAAAGATTACAATATTTGTTTTCAAAACATTTTCCACTGAGATTTAGATTCACGGAAATCTAAGTATTTTCGTTCCAAGAAAACTAATCTATCCGCAACCTATTACTCGTGCTGTGCCGTATGCCCAACAACCTGGAATCCTTTGCGAGACTCGAAGCCTAGAGCCAATTTTTTTATTGTTAGCTTATAAGTTTTAATACCCCTGGAATTAAGATATCATACGTACGCAGTGACAGAATTGTTGGTATTTTCAAATAATTTGTGTATCAAATTTTGACTCACGAAAATCTAAGTATTTTCGTTGACCACGAAAAAAAATATAAATAAGGATCTAATCGCAACCTATTACTGGGCCAAACGTGAATCTTTCAGGACTTCACGCGCTAGGCCGATTCTTATTGCTAATTAACTAACGATATTTAAGATATCATACTACAGATATTTTCAGAACATTTCCAAAATTTGATTCTTACGAAATTTACGTACTTTTCGTTCCAGTAAAGAAAAATTCTATCGCAAGCCATATTTACTTTCCAAGCATAACCATTGGAATCTTTCAAGACTTCAGGCTAATGCCATTTTTAATTGTTAAAATTACTAACATAATTTAAGATAGATATCCACAACAATATGTTTTCAAATATTTCAAAATTTTGAACTTCTGAAATTTTAATTTATTTTGGTTGTTCCAGAAAAAAAAAAATTAATCGCTAACTCTATTTACTTCCATACACATTGGAATTCTTTCAGACATGTCATGGCTATACTGCAGCCAATCTTGTTATTTATTAAATTATACTAATAATTTAAGATATCTTAACAATATTTCATAAAACATTTACAAATTTTGAACTGTAACAGAAATCTAAGTGATTTTCCGTTCCAGCAAAAAAAATCTTAGCGTCGCCAAAGACCTATTACTGCTGAGGGGTATCAGTATGGTTTTGCTTTGTGCTCTCTGTCAAATACTGGCTGGAATCTTTCCCGACTTTGCAGCTACGGACCATTTTAATTGCTAAATTATATTAAAACGGGATATTAGAGATATCAATAACAGTATTGTTCAACATCTTCCAAAATTTGCATCTTTACGAAATCTTAAAGTTATTTTCCGTTTCCACGGAAATAAAAAATCTGATTCGGCTAACCGCTAGTTACTTGTGGCCAAAAAACCTGGAATGCTTTCAGACTTCAAGGCTAAACGACCATGTTTGAAATTTTTAAATTACTAACAATTAAAGATATCATAACAATTATTTTCAAATATTTCAAAATTTTGAACTTACTGAAATCATTAAAGTCAATTTCGTATCTGCAAGAAAAAAAAATCTATCGCAACCGTAGTTACTTTGGCTGCAGTGTGGTTCTACTGCTACCTATTACTCCAAAACATGGAATCTTTCAGACTTCACGCCTAAACAGGTTTTCGGCCATTGTTAAATGGTTAGAGATTAGATGAATTTAAGATTCATAAAGACAATAGTTTTTCAAATAGTAAAATTTTTGGTAGCTGACCGGTGAGGTAGTGGCCAAAAAACAATCGTCGTAAGATCCGTCGCGCTACCTTTCACTAATCCGGCATGGTTTAATTTATTTATAGTTATGATATATACTAGTAGATAATAGATATTTATATATAGCTGTTGTATTATTATATAGTATATATGTTATATAGGTATGATATATGTATATATATATTTCACATATACCCTAATATAATATATCATAATAATATAGTATATAATATATATATAGATATAGTTATTATAATATTATATATAGTATATAAGTATATAAGTTATAGTATATTTATATATTGTATATATAGGTTACTATAATATTCAGTTTAGTATATATAGTAGGTATATATAATTTTAATATTATAGTTATTACAGTATATATATATATATAGTATTTATTATATAATATTAATATATATTTATATATTATATATATATATAGTATTACTATATATATATATATAATATATATAGATATATATATCAAATAGTATATATATATATATATAATATATATAGTATATATAGTAGATATTATAGTATATATATATATCGCCTTGGAGGCCTAAGTTTTTTCGTTCCAGAAAAAAAATTAGTTTCGATGAACCGTATTACTGGTGGTGGTCTATTACTCCAAAACCTAGGATCTTTGAGACTTCAGGCTAACGCCATTTTTTTTGCTTAAATTACTACAATTTAAGGATATCTAATAGACAATATTTTCAAAATATTTCAAATTTTTGAGCTTACTGATAAGTCGTAAAGGTATTTTCGTTTTCCAGAAAAGAAAAATTCTATCTATATAGATTTCAAAACTAGATCTTTCAGCTTCAGGGCTATAACGCCATTTTATTGTGCTGAAATTAATAACAATTTAAGATATCATAACAAATAATTTCCAAATTTCCAAAACTTTGATCGTGGGAATCAGAATGTTATTAAAAAAAAAAATCGTATCGCAACCTATTACTGACTCCAAACCTGGAATCTTTCAGACCTCAGGCTAACGCCCATTTTATTGCTAAATTATAATAACAGAATTTAAGATAATCATAACAATTATTTCAAACATTTCCTGCCAAATTTAGATCTATAAACGATGAAATTTTAAGTATTTCGTTCCAGAAAAACTTAAATCTAATCGCAACCCTTTAGTGGATTTTGCAAAACCTGAATCTTCCCGCTTCAGCTAACGGCCATTTTATTGCTTAAGAATTATAAGACCAATTTAAGATTATCATACGAAATAGTTTTCAAAATATTTCAAAAATTTGACTTACTGGAATTCTAAGTATTTTCGTTCCAAGAAAAAAAAAATCTAATCGCAACTATTACTGGGCCAAAACTCTGTGGGAAATCATTCCAGTTAATTCAGGCTATACGCCATTGTTATTATTAAAGTTGACTAACAATTTAAGAATCATCAGACAATATTTTTCAAATATTTCAATAAATTTTGAACTTACGAAAATCTAAGTATTTTCGTTCCATCGAAAAGAAATTAATCTATCGCAACCTATTCACTTGTTCTTTGACTAGCCAAACCTGGGAATCTTTCAGACTTCAAGGCTATAGCCATTTTATTTGCTCAAACTTAATAGCAATTTAGAGATTCCTACACAATAATTTTCTAATTGACAATTTCCAAAAATTTTTGATCTTATTACTCGAGCCGGAGTCGGTGTCCAGAAAAAAAGAAATCTATTCGCAACGACTATTACTCGTAGTCGGGAGTCGTGTGCGACAAAACGCTGGAATCTTTTCAGCACCTCAGGCTAACCGCCAATTTTATGTGGTTAAATTACTAACAATTAACGATATGTATAACAATATTTCTTCAAATATTTGCAAAAATTGTTAAACTTAGCTGAAATCAAATATTTTTCGTTCCAGAAACAAAAAAAGTCTATCGCAACGCTATTACTTACAAGAAACCTGGAATCTTTCAGACTTCAGGCTAACGTCATTTTATTATTAGAATTAGATTAATTTTAGATATCATAACAATATTTTTGGAATTTACATTTCTCGAAATATTTTGATTCGATTTTTAAAAATCTAAGTATTTTCGTTGCAGAAAAAAAAATCTATTCGCAACCTAATTTCAACACATCCAAAACCTGGATCTTTCAGCACTTCAGGCTAACGAGCCCAGTTTTTTATTGCTCTAATTAATAACAATGTTAAGAATATCATATGACAATATTTTTCAAACGCTTTCCAAAAATTCTGAAATCTTAACGGAATTTAAGTTATTTCGTTCCAGAAAAAAATAAAATCTATTTCGCATTACGCGAACCTAGTTACTTTCCAATGGAATCTTTTCAGACTTCAAGAAAACTTCAGACGAGTAGATGAAGCTTTTTCTATTGCTATTAATACAGAAGTTGAAAAAATAGAACAATATTTTCAAACATTTCCAAATTTAGATCTTACGGAAATTTTTAAGGTATTTTTTCTTTTCCAGAAAAAAAATCTATCGCAACCTTACTCCAAAGCTCCAAAACCTGGAATCTTTCAGACTTCAGGCTAACGCCACCATTTTATTGTTAAATTACTAACAATAAAGATATCATAACAATATTTTTCAATATTTCAAAATTTTTGAACTTCTTAAATCTAAGTACATTCGTTCCAGAAAAAAAATCTATCGCACCCTATTACTTCCAAAACCTGGAATCTTTCAGACTTCCGGCTAACGCCATTTTATTGTTAAATTAATAAAAAATTTAGGATATCATAACAATATTTTTCAAATATTTTAAAATTTTGTAGCTGACGCCCAAAAAAAATCGATCGTAAAATCCGTTCGCTAACTTTTTCACACGCATATTACATTATTATAATATATATAGTATACATTATTTAATATATATAGTATATGTATAATAAGATAGTATACTATATTACTAATAAATTTTACGTGCTATATATATATATATATATATAGTATTGAGTATATATATATATGTTATTTATATCTTTTATAATATATAGTATTATATATTATATATATATATATATATATAGTATATATTAGTAAGTTACTTATATTATATATAGGTATATATAAGTGTGATACTATATATATATAGTTATCTTTGGCAATCTCCTATTTTGTATCCGAGAAAAAAATCTATCGTAACGCTAATTACTTGATCCCAAAACTGGAATCTTTCAGACTTCAGGCTAACGCCATTTCACCATTTTATTGTTAAATTACTAACAATTTTAGATATCATCATAACAATTATTTTCAAAATATTTCAAAATTTTTGAACTTACTGAAATCTAGTATTTCGTTCCAGAAAATAAAATTCTATGCGCAACCTATTACTGGTTCCAACCTGGAA
Source organism: Trachelipus rathkii (assembly GCA_015478945.1). Classification (NCBI taxonomy): domain Eukaryota; kingdom Metazoa; phylum Arthropoda; class Malacostraca; order Isopoda; family Trachelipodidae; genus Trachelipus; species Trachelipus rathkii. Next base: position 12,322 of record JABUQX010018389.1, read on the forward strand.
TCATTTCGACTTCGAGGCTGACAGCCATTTTTTTTGCTACAATTATAACAATTTTAAGATTCAATCAGTTTGAACGGGAAATTTGAATCTTTTCAAAAACAAGTTTCCAAATGTTCAGATCTTAACGGGAAATTATAAGTATTGTTAAGGGTGTTCGTTCCAGAAAAACTAATCTATCG
>JABUQX010018389.1:27500-29363 GCA_015478945.1 Trachelipus rathkii
ATAATATATATTATATATTATATATACTATAATAATATATATATATATATATATATTAATATATATATATATATATATAATATATATATATATATAAAGGAATAGGGGGAATTGCATCAGAATAATGAATAGGGATTGTGCTTTCGTAACTGATGAGATTAAATGTGACTAGAGTGTGTGGGAACTTCGAAATCTGCATAACATTGGCAGTACTGAAGAGGTGATAGTGAATGTATGTGGTTTTGATGGTGCAAGGAATAGGTAATTTTGGGCATGAGGTCAATAGTAAAGAGGAGGTAATGTGTTGAGCGGAAGTTGAAGAATGGTAAATCTGCAGGTATAGATGAATTACCAGTGAAATGATCAGAACGGAGGCGAGATAGTGTTGATTGGATTGAATTGAGTAACAAATGTTCTATTGGAGAGCATAGTTTCCGAGGGATTGGAGGAGAAAAGTAATAGTACCCTTATATATAAAGGGTAAGGGAGATAAGGGTAACAGTAGGAATTATAGGGAAATTTAGTTTATTAAGTGTAGAAGGGAAGATATATACCTATATTTTGGTCGAAAGAATGCGCTCGATTGACTGAAGACTGATTGCGAAGAACCAGGTGGCTTAGAGTGGTAGAGCATGTGTGGATCAAATCTTTAACATTGAAAAAAAATGATTGAGAAAGAGGAGAAAGAATTAAATGTATTTAGGTTTTTTTTGTAATTGCAAACAGGCGTATGAATGATTATACGGACGCTCTATGGCAGGTGTTATGATAAATGGTGTTGTGATTAAGCTTCTGATGTAATAAAAAAGTATATATGACGAAGTAAAATGTGTGTTAGAATATGACTAGAGCTGGAAGTTGATTGTTTTAATATTAATAGCCGAGTGAGGCAGGGATTGCTATGTCTCCTTGGTTATTCATTTGTATATGGATGGGGTATTAAAGAATTAGAGGTGGGATGGCAGGGGAATGGTGTTAGAAATCATGGTTGTGGATTGTTTAAAATTTTCCGCTCCCACTCCGACTCCGACTCCACCCTCTTACAAATTACCGACTCCGACTCCGCTCCACTGTCTTCAAAATTTACGACTCCCGACTCGCGCTCGACCTAGACTCACAACTCGGTTAGAATGATGGAGTATGAAAGAGAGTGGAGGGTGCCCTACCTAATATATGCGGATGATTTTGGTTTTGTGTGGAATCTGAAGAAAGTTTGAGAGGATTGGTAGAGAGTTTGGCAGGGTGTGTTAAAGAAGGGGTTTGAAAGCGTAGATAAGGAAGTAAGGTTATGGTTGCAAGTGAGGAACAGTCCTCGATGTGAGTTAAGTTAGATGGTGAGCAGCTGGAACAGGTGTCTGGGTTTAAATATTTTAGGATTATGTTGGATGAAAAGGGAACGGATTGATGCAGAGTGTAGTAGAAAGTTGTGAATGGCAGAATGTGGCTGGTGCAATAAATCGTTGGTGGATGGAAGGGACTAAGTCCTGAGTGCGCTAGGGTCCTTCATGAGGGTAGCTTTTCAATAATGATGATGATATGTTTCGAACATTTAAATATACCACAACCAATAAATTGGCTTAAGATACGTAATTAATTGTTATATTGAAAAGCAACGTAACGGAGTAAACGGCACTTCCGTTACTTTTCCTTTCAAGAAACGGAATAACGATAACGCAACTACTTTTTCCGAGTAACGGAGTAACGATAATTGAACCTACTTTTGAGTAACGATGCCCACCTTGTATATATATATATATATATATATAATATATAATATATAATAACTATATATATATATATATATATATATATTTATCATATAATATATATATATAATATATATATATATATATATATATAGGC
>JABUQX010018390.1:0-7500 GCA_015478945.1 Trachelipus rathkii
GAGAGGATCTTCTTCTCCTCCTCTTATAACTCTTCGCATCCAGCACACACATTTCATTCAACACTACTCTTTTTCAGTCATAGCAAGAATCAAATTTACGCTTCTCAATACAATCCATCAATCTTTCCTCGCCATTTTTATTCCTCTAAATTTCCATGTACCCAACGAATTCATACATTTTCGTCGAAGATGACAAGGCCATCCAGCTCAAATATCCTACACAACACACAGAAAGCACACAGCACCGAGACATGATGAGCATGTCTACCAAAAGATAAGTGGTAATTGATCGACCCAACTACCACTGTTCATTTAGTCGCCTCCTTCGACACCAGAAAGTAGGCTGTGGGAATTCTTACTCTCCACACAGGGATTTACGAAAAAGTGTGTAACGGTCTGTGTGTGATAGCGGAGAGTCTATTCCAGTTTATAACTTCTAATTGTATTCGTAAGATCTTGAAATCTTAGCAACTCTCACTTCTTAGATTATCTGAAATCTCATTCCCTCTTTCCGAATCGCAAATACGCTTTCGGCGCTCGTAGTCTACTGGCATTACTTTCTATCAAACCGATTATGGGTTTTCCGTCTCTAGGAACTACGGGAGATTGAGTGTGGGCGCTTACATATCAAAGATTTGACGATAGGCACGCGTCACTGCTTTCCAAGCTCCCCTCTTTGGGTTGTCATTCTTCTCTTGTTACATATGTCTGCTTTCTTTCCAAATCACTGCAATATCGCTGTTGTTTGATGGGGCCTTCTCTTTTTCTGTTCAATAGTGGTGTTCTGAGGGTTCGTCTATGCTACTTCATTCCTACTTTCATTAATGTCTTCTCACCTGCACAATCTAACCTATCTATCGCCGATGACTCGACCCTTCACTTTTCAACTCATTTCAATTCTGCTCCCTTCTTTTACTCTAGAATTGCCTTCGTCTAATCTTTCCGACTTCATTCCGCTGATCTGGATAAGAATTTCCGGGTGGGGTCGTCGCAACTTGTGAAATTTAATTCTTTAAAACTCAACTTTTACAAATATCCCTCCAAAACAGCCTCTAACTTTCTATCTCTTTTGATGGTTCTCTCGTCTCTCCTATTGACAGAATAAACATCCTGGCTTAACATAAATTCTAAAAATATCTTGAAACACTTACTCACAACGGTTGCTAGGACGGCCCCTCAAAGAAACTGGGAATTCTGTTTAGACTGCGAGAACTTTTTTCCTCTTCTTTCAGGTACTCCAGCTTATAAAGTGTCTCATCTGCCTGTATTTAGTATGCCTCATATTTGGGGGGGGGGGGGCTTGGTTTCCCCGGCTTTTTGGACAGGGTCGAGCCAAGGCCAAAAGGCTCATAAACTGTTCTGTACTTTCCCTACATCTTGACCCCTTTCTTTGCGGTGCAATGTTGTGCTTTACTCTCTTATATAAGTACCGCAGCGGCAGGGTGCTCGAAGGAATTGACCTTCGAATTCCTCCACCACTAGTCTCCTCGTATGCCAAGAGGTGCTTTTTTTTTACTATGAATATTGTGTAATATTGGAGATTCAAGGTATTCGTTGTGGTGCCTCTTCTTTTCCTGCCACCTCTGTTTTTGTGGAATTGTCTTCCATCTTTTGTGTTTCCTGCTGAATTCAATCTCTCTCACTTTAAAGCCTGCGTCTGTGCTTATCTACGTAATTTGCGCTTTATAGGTGTTAACTTTGAGCGTACACACCCCTCCTTGAATAGCTCTGCCCGTGATGGCGGAAAATGTAATAAAAAAAAGGAAGAATCGTGGTTAGGGCGCAAGAATTTAGATGAACGCGAGCATTGGAGTATCATGGGATGTACCCTACACCCAAATGCCATATATTATAATATTATATTATATATATATATTCTATATTATAATATATATATATTATATTATATATATATATATATTATATATATTTTATATATATATATAATATATATATATATAATATATATATATATATATATAGTATATATATATAAATATATATTTTATATATTATGTATATACCCTTTGACGAGTTAATACAGTGGTAATTCAAAGGAGTTATAACTCTTGAGCTTCTCTATTCCTAAGACTAATTAAATCACATAGTAGGTAATGATATCAATGTAAGAACAATTTAAAATGCAATCAATTTGTTGTTCAACACAATAGGCTAATTCACAGTCATTAATAAAATGGGTGAAAGTTAATATAACAAGTCCCTACAATCAAACACAATTTTCCGGTTCTTTTCAATGAGCCGGAGCTCAAAATGCGACCTCTTTTCTTGTATCTTAAGGCCTTACTGCCTTCCTTCCCTCGAAATGCCAGACATTTCGCGGGCGGCATTGCAGTGACTACTTCTCACAAAAATAGTTCCATACAAAAGTTTTTAAATATTTTTCATTATATAATATAAAATTAATAGTAAATTTTAATATAAAGAGATAATATGAGAGGTGTATAAATAATTTTTGTGAGGAAAGGAAAAATTTTGCTGTCAATAAGGTTTTTTTTTTTTTTTTTTTTTTTTTTTTTTTTTTTGTAATAATTTGTCATTATTATACGAAACACAAATTCTATTCTTACAATATATTGTTACAAAATACATAAAAGACCTTCTTAATTCCCACCTCGGGGGTTTTGACTATTTCAACTCTTCTATCACAACCCTTCCTGTGACATTTTGTAAGAACATGCGGGAATTTATTACTACTATTAGTGTTTGGCAGCATCGTTTCGTCTATAGTATTAGATAAGGAAGAAGACGATTTTTTTTTTTTATTTTTTTTTTTTGGGAAGGATATAAGTATAATTCAACTACTGTCTAAATTCTAAGAATTGCATGCAACTAAGACGCTCCCCTTTCCTCTCTTTCTTTTTTTTTTTGTTCTTTATTATTATTATTCGATATTCATGTTTTTTTTTTTTTTTTTATTTAAGTTTTTTTCTCTTGGGTTCATGTGTATATGGATGGGGTTATGTTATGAAAGAATTATCATTCTTAAATTTTCCTACTGCCTTTTCCTTGCTTTAAAATGTAAACTTATCTTTTTTCTATCCGTAGCACCTAAAGGTTCCCGAGTAATACCCTCTCCCCCCTTCCCCTTTGGAAAAAAAACAAAGGTTCCCTACATTATACTGTGATTTTCTTATTACACGGCCTTTGCCTTGTGAGATCTTTCGGAACAAATATATTTTATTTTTAGTAGTATACTGTGGGGCCAGGGCTACGCATTAAGGCACTAATTTCTCAATAGGCACTTGACTGACCGTGTGCACTGAGTGCTCTTCTGCCAACAGCTTCCTGGCACTGATTAGATTTTGGCGAACATAAGCATCACTGGGGTGGACCCTTTGGCATTTTAGAGGTAATCTCCTCAAACAGAGCAGAGGCGCAAGGCAAAATTTCCAGCCATTTTTTAATCCTCATCCTCATCATTAATACCAAACACTTAGTGTCACTATGAGGGCTTGTTCAATTTTTCTGCATCGTTCGAACGAGGGGATATTAGGCGTCGTGATAATATATCCTATGTTGAGTAGGTTCCACACGATTAAATATTTGGCATGAACTGGCTTCCCCCGTCCGAGATGACATTTTTTAGAGCACAGAACGGAAAAATTTGCCGACTAACACATTCAACACCGAGTCGACCGTCGCCTGCCTAACGAGGGTAGGGCGAAAGGATACTCTACTAAAAGTTCTGTCGATTAAAAACAAGCAGATTAATTATCCCTACTGTAGGGTAACTTGTTACACAAATCCACATGGAGTTCAAACTCCGTGACTTCCTTAAATCGATCTTCTGACGATATCCTCTTAAAGCTTTTAATTTTTGACAGCATCACAACTCTGTATATAATTTCTTACTTTCCTATGCATGATCTGAAGGCAAAATCCGCTTTCAGAATAGTCAAGGTCCGTTTAATTCCCAAGTGATTTGTATTATGTATTTTTCCTATGACATCATCCACCAGATTTTCCGGTACCAATATTCTAGCTGTGCCTGTGGTGTGGAGATATCAACCGCCAAGGACAGCTCCTCGCCCCGATGGATGAACTCCTTGTAACAGGCCTTCAACCCACTAGTTTTCAGCCCCTTTATTAGGTCTCTTATATAACCATCAGTCTCTGTTCTAAATAGCTATCTTCTTTAAATCTACCCCATCCTGATTTTTCTTCACATTCATTTAAACCCTTTTTTACTGTAGTATAGCATTTATGACAAATCATCAAAGTCAATTATCATCACAGCTTCGCTTACTATATCATTGTTACATTAATATTACTACTACTACTAATACTACACTACTACTACTACTACTATACCTACTTATTACCACTATTACCATCATTATTATACTATACTACTTATACTATACTACACATATGCTTTCATTATAGTTTTTATTATATTATTATTATTATTATTATTATTATTCATTATATTATTATATTATTATATCGTTTTTGATTATTATTATTATTATTATTAATTATTAATTATATTATTATTATTATTATTAATTATTATTATTATTATTTCATATTATTATTATTATTATTATTATTATTATTATTATTATTATTATTATAATTATTTTATTTTATTATATTTATTATTATTATTATTATCATTTATCAATTCTTTTTATTATTATTTATTATAATACCTCAGTAAGTCTTTTTCTTTTAACGTGCGATTTAAAGGGCTCAACCCTTCTCCACTACGGAATTCAGAGAATTCCATCCACTAAACTCCTCCTCCAGTTGTAACTCCGTCTCCATAGTATTTTGTTTTGGCCACGCCCACTCCCCATTTTCTATACAAGCCAGTTGCAATTGCAACTCCCCAGCCTCTATGATTTTATCTCTTTCGTTAGCCAATTCTGTTAAAATTATCGCCAATTTATTTTTAGCCTTCGAGACCAATTTAAACTCAACGTCAAAATTTGAAATGGCATTCAATAAATTTACCTCTCGAATATTATGAATTTTTTCGGCACTCTTTTTCATATAAGCTGTGATTAACCCACTGTTGCTAGTACAGACAGTGATTCTCTTATTGGCATTAAGTAGGCATTTTTTGTAAGGCTGCTTATTGACTGCATAATATTCCTTAAGTAATTGTGGTAGGTGCACTTTCCACTCAGAAAGTATAGTACTGGTAAAGCGCGAAATCTTTGTCTGATTATTTTCTTCTCCCATAAGTTGCGGCTGGCTATAGTAGAAGCTTGCTAACCTTCTGAGTATAATAGTAATCAGTTTGTTCATCAGGGAGACATACAGGTGGCGGCTGCTACCATCGCTGGCTCTTAGCTTCTTGAAATGCCCGGTCTGCTTCCCATTCCCAAGAAATCCTTTTATTTGGAGGCGGGTTTTTCTTTCACACCATTTTCGTTAGGTGGTCTGCAAACAATTGGCAGCTCCGATATGTTCATTCGGCAGAAGTGTATATAGACCGGAAAGGCCTAAGCTGTTTTGATACTTGTTGGTTTTGCAACATCACCACTGCATTGATCTTCGTCTTTGCTAGGCCTAACGCTTCTCGCTAATGTTGAAACTAAGACACTGTTTTCGACCGGCAAGTACACATTTTTTTGGATTCATAAATTTTCATATATCTTAATCTCTCTAAAACTTTCTCCAACATTGCAACATGTTCTTCAAGAGTCGAACTGGCAATTAAAATGTCATCTAAATAAACAAAAACATCCTTTAAATCTCCAAGCAAGATTGACATGAAGCGCTGGAAGGATAGGAGAACACTTAGTCCTTGTATTAAATAGTTTAAAGCTGTAGTTACCAAAAGGACAGAATAGTGAAATAAATTTTTGTGTTTCCGTCGACTGACTGGCACGTTATGTAAGCTTGCCCGAACGTCCCTAGCCTTGTCTAACCTTGCGAATGTCAATTGCAATACTAATATCTTTAATCTTGGTAGGGTAAAAATTGTCAGAAGGTTGATCTTTGGTTCAATAACCTCAAATCAACGACAGACGAACTCTGCCGTCCGACTTTGGCAAAAAACTAGTTGGGAAACCCCAAGCTTCTCCCCCGCGAAATGACCCCTGCGTCCAATAATTTATTGATTTCCTCCTTTGCTTTCTCAAAAAGATGTGGAGCGTAATGCTTCTACTCCTCCATGTGTATCGGCGGGCGTGACATCCACATGGGTAATGTAATTTGCCGCCACTCGCACAAAATTTCCTCTTCAATGGACATCTTCTCTCCCCTCCCCTCATCAACGTGGCAATCTTCACGCCTTCCAATAGTACAATCTTAACTCCCCCTCCCCCTCCTATAGTTTCATTTACTATAATCTTCGTGACTGAGCGACGAAGTTGTTCTCACAGCTGTCAAAATAAGCTCCGCCCCCTTTTCTCCGGTACTTTGTACAAATAAAGCGCCATCTTTTGAGCTGATCATTCTTTAAATCTAAATTAGGTGCTTTATAAAGGATTTACGAACAAAACTTGGTACTTTCTAATTAAATCATTAATTAATTCATATTCGCAAAGCGGTATATTTAAAGAGACAGCGGCTAGTGGGAGGATAGAGTTCCGAACATGCTTGGAAAAATCAAAAGCTTCATTACAAAGAGAAATACTACGTCTCGTGTTGGAATCTAGTAAAAAATGGTACCTAAAGTCAATGATGAACCCGTGTTTTTTGAGAAAAGGCATGCCTAAGACATTGAATTTAATATCTGAAGCGTATGCATGCAAGTCATAAGGTCTGCCTAACCCCAAGTCAACTTTAGTCATTATTTTTTTATAAATATGGATACAGCCTCCGTTCGCGGCCCTGGCACTCCCAATCGGGGCCTCCTCCTTATCCAATTCAGTAGCAATTAAAAGGTCGAGGCAACTCCCACAGTCTAGTAAATAAGTCTCATTGTTAGTTGCGTCCGAAATATAATACAATTTATCAAAAACTACTTCTTTAACAGCAGCAACGATTTTAGTTGAGTTCCAGAAAACTTCAACCACAGCATTATCAATAAGTCACATTGCATTATTTTTAAAATTAATGAATCGCCTCATGCTATCGGAAGGAAAAGATCTCCTTCATCTCAAAACTAATACAATTCATTCAGAAAGGGGATTTCCGTCATTAATTACAAATTCATTTTAATCATTATTTTTATCACAAGTATGAGCACAAGTCAGAATCGCCTCTACTCCCGCCTCCTCCTCAGTGACTGGGGTAGGGGGATAGGTTGACTCCGTCGGTGGAGGCAGCGACTCATTCACAAAGCTATTGTTTTCAAAAGTCACAGCGTTATTATTTTCAATACAATTATAAGAACTTAAAAACCGCTATTGCCATCACTACGACCATCATTCCTAGTTCTACCAATCATTATTAATTATTATTGCTATCATTTTTATACTCATCAATGCGGTTGAGTTACAATTTAAAGTTGAAGATGACTCTACTCCTACTGACTTCAGTGACAAGCGACTTCTGTGGGGGAGGGGGTGAATCACTAGG
>JABUQX010018390.1:12500-67500 GCA_015478945.1 Trachelipus rathkii
AATAACGTTTAAATAAAATGTATATTTATATAATATTTATTATTAATATTATTTTATACAATTTAAAGAGACATGGTACTAATAAGTGTAAGATGGAATAATATCATATGTAGTGTGTTTTTAGGAGTACTTAGCGCATATTTAATTCTCCATTAAACTGCAAATATTGTGACATTTTAACATGACTTAGCTGTAAGGTCTTTAATGGAGCCAAAAGATAAAATATATATGAGGGACGTGCCACTCACATTTTTATCATATAGAGTGAAAGATTTTTTATATTATGGATATGTCACGACTCATTGAATTAAACGACGTTCTATTAGTTTTACTTGGTCCGTATTGGACAATCGTGGTATTATATTATTATCTTCTTTTTCATAATCATTCTCGAAGAGTGTAATTCCGGCAAAGCGAATGTCATAATTAGGGTATTTCGATAGGTGACATGCAGTATCAGGGCTAGATTTAATATTCCACTCTAGTAACTCTATTATATGGAAGCTATAAATGTTATACAAAGTTATATCTAACGACCATTTTAAATGTAATGAAACAATACTCTCTTATAGAATTATAGCTTTCTATTATGAGAGGATATATTTGGGCTGAAAGATGTAAAACCCGAGAGGCGCCCGGAAAAGCCTTTGTTTTGATCAATACAAAAATGCAGTCTTAATCAGTCAGAATAACTGAATACACTTTATGAGTTTGATGGATATAGTATATTCTGAATAAGTGTATAAATTTGTCATGTATTATATAATATGGAATAAGAAGCTTAATGCTGGAAGATCAGCAAAGATAGAAGGATGCAGTAATACAAAAGCACAGAAGTATAGATGAAAGAGAACGAACACGTATAGAAGGCCAAAGATTAGAAGAAGAACGGAAAGGAGAGGAGACACGCAACGCACAGAAACGAGACAGAAGAATAGAGATATATGTAATCGATATGATTAGGAAATCTATTACAATCAACAACAACCAACAAGCTCTAACTAACTACAACACTATCTAATACAATCTATAAACAACACACACAGACAGACAATAACAACTCGAGAGGCTAATCTACACAACTCATACACTCACTGACGCATATCTATACACATCACAACAACGCACACCACACATGCCACAACACAGCTAAATATATCTATAGTCACTGCAGCAATGGGGTTGAGTATATCTAATATCAGTAGATATTATAATCTGGATGACTAATATAAACACAAATAATTGAAAGTAGGAAAAGCCCATAGAGATGATGCAGAGTAGTAACAACAGTACAGAAATTCAGAACTTTAAACCATATAGATGTATATAGTATTGAATATTAAATTCAGTTAATTAATTAGATATTTTATTTAATCTGATTTATAAATTAATCTTTAATTTTAATGCTCTTTTATGAGTGATAAAAGATATAATAGCTATCTGATCAATCTTACCTATATAGCTTACCTACTAATTGTGCTTACAGTAAGTCCAATGAATATGAGGTACTGTAAACTCACAGGTCATTACGTTGCCCGTTTCAATTTTCTAAAGTTTATAGATCTAGGCTTCTTATTGGACGATAGAGTACTTTTGTAATATTCCTAGCATACTTAAATTAATAGTCTACTACTCTATTGGATGGTTATACTTCTATGAGATATAATAATTACCTCAGCAATATTACTCATAGCCTGATTAAGAATAAATTAGTTGAATAGCTTCACTATACATGAATAGTCTTTATTTCGAAGCTCACATTAAGAACTATTTAACGTCTCTATAGCTGGGTAGTTATGTTTTTCTCATTCTAATGTGCTGCACTACCAGTTAATCCCATATACTCGTTACCTACTCGGGCTCCATCATATCTCTAGCTCAGTCTAATACTTCGTCGATACTCGTATTTCAATTTCTTCTCTCTCTTAAAATATTACTATCATGTTTTCGATCGTTGGATAAACCCAAGTTTTGCTGCTATTTCTTTCTGTTTTAAGTTGCTCACATGCAATAACACATTATACTGCCGAACTTTCCGGTCTCTCAATAATTCACACTATCTTTTCCGCCTCATATTTGCACTCACTTCTATCAATCTCTCGCCCTAAAAATTCTGATAACATAATGTCGTATTTCCTCTTTACTTTCATGACTATATTCTATACTTATCAAATTAAAACATCATATAGTATTAATATATATATATATATACACCTAATTATATAACTAAATTAATAAATAAGGATGTAAAACCATCTGCTTATAACACTACACATACTCTACATGGAAAGCAAGGACAGCAACTGATACGTGAAAAATATATAATAATAAACACACTGATAAATATTTAACCAATATGTCTTGTTATGCCATAGATTAGTCTTGCAACTAACTAAATATTTACCTTGATAGTTTTTTAATATTATAGTAAATAATATATTAATTTTATTTAATCCTGGTGTATTAAAAGTTTTCAGTACTACAAAATAAGTTGATAAATAAATTAATTTCAATAACCCATCAAATTCAGGAAGACAGGACAGGAGTAGTTGATTATAAAAATTATCAATCTGCTAATAATTTTATGAGCCAGAACTGTATATTAGATATATATATATATATATATATATATATTATATATATAATATATATTATATATATAATTATATATAGTAATTATATTATAGATATATATATCTATTATATAATATATAAACATATTAACTTTTTACTGAAATGTATTACAAGAGTGTATATATTATATATTTAATATATATATAATATATATATATAATTAATTAATATAATATATATATTATAATAGTATATATTATATATATATAATATAAATATTATATATTATATATATATATATATAATAAATATAATAATATTATTATAATATATATATATTATTATGTTAATATATATATTAATATATTTAATATTATTATATAATGAATAATATTATATTAATGATATATATTTTGTGAGAAAAAAAAATCTCAAATATATACGTTTTTAATTAGTAATAATAATCAGATTTTCTTTGATTGTTCATGGTTAAATACTAGAATATTAATTTATTAATAAATATTTTTATATATAATAATTTAATTATATTTATTTTCAACTATATTTAATATATAATTCCTTTGCAATTACATGATATTGAGTTTTTAGTAATATTATTATATTTATGAGTTTATAATTTGTTTTATTAAAAAATTATAAATAGATTACCATGTTATAATAAAATAATTAACTTAAATTATAATATAAATGTATATCATTATATTAAAACATTTATATTTTAATAAATACAGTATTAATATAAACTCAATAATTTTTTATTATAGATAGTTAAATTTATCAAGAATATATCAGACACGGATACACGATACTCTCATGACAACATCTGATTTAGTGGACATTTGATAGCAGCTAGAGCCATTTTATTAAATGGGGTTTAAATAAAAGCGTTTAATTTAAATAAGGGTAAATAAACTCACTTTAATGTTTTCACGTTTATAATTATTGACAAAATAATTTCTTTTATTATTTTTATTATGTAAATAATTATTATCCATTAAATAATAATAATAGATAATATTAATTAAATAATAAATTAATGTAATTATTATGCAAAAATAGATTAATATTTCTTAATAATAATATGTTAATCATATGCTGAGCACGATACAAAGCAGGATGTGAAGGTAAGAGTCTACTCTGTTCATGATTAAGAATATTATATATATAATATATATATATATATATTAATATATATTAATATATTATTAATATATATATATTATATATATATATATTATATAATATATATATATTAATATATATATATTATATATATATCGTCGGCGTAACTTAGCCTAGCAACTTTTTTTAATACTATATCACTCGGTAGCTCATGCTCTCTTCTCTCTTTTATATATTATATATTAATATTTAATTATTAATATATATATATATATAATATATATTATATATAATTAATATAATATAGTATATATATATATATTAATAAATATTATTATATATTATATATATATATATTATATTATATATTTATAATATTATATAATATATATATATATATAATATATATATATTATATATTATAATATTAATATATATATATATAATAATATTAAATTATATATAAATCAGCTGCGACTTATCCTAGTAACTATTTTATACTACTTTACTCTACGGCTCTCTATATTCTATTATATATATATATAATATTATATTAATATTAATATATATATATATATAAATATTAAAATATAATATTAATATAATTATATATATATATATATATTTTTATATAAATTAGTATATATTATATATTAGTATATTAATTAATATTATATATATAATTATATTAATTATATATATAATATATTATATATATATATTAATATTATATATATATATATAATATATATATATAAATATATATAATAAACAAGAAAGTCGAAAATTATTATACATAAAGCTGAAAGAAAATCTACTTATCGAAGTCCTTTAATAATATTAGACAAAATAGTAAGTTTGATAATAACTATTTACTTGCTCTGAAGTTTAATAGTTACTAGGTTACATAAACGATGGTCTATTATAAATGTTACTTTATTATTGTGATTACAAGTAGTTATATACTGATAGTTATTGTGTAATGTTTCTACATTTATAAGGTGGTAAGATAGATATAATCCTAAACTCTGTCAGTTATCTAAAGTAAATATAATATATAAGTTAGTGTGTACAGGAACCTCTATAATAAAAAGTTTTACAGTTAGCATTTATATATATTATTTAATATATTACTAAAAAATAAATAAGTTTTATAAAATGGTTACTATTGGGGATCCTGAATATTATATATATTATTTGTAATATATTATATTTATATATGTATATATATATATATATATATATATCATATATTTCTTACTGAAATATTTTAATAATAAAGACACTGACGTATTATCGTGATTTGAAAGGCAAAACGATAATGTCTGATAAATAGCATAGATTTATATTCAGAATTTTGTTTTAAATATTATATTAGTATACACTATATAAGCTCTTAACGGGTCTATTGAGTCTACAGCCTTATTGGCTCGGATGTGAAGCGGCACTCACTTATATATTCGAAAATAATTGTGACCCGCCTCTCTAGTATAAGAATAGTATAGAACGTGGTACCATCTAAATATGGTTAAATAAGCACGTTTAATATAATAATATATTATATATAATTATATATATATATAGCTATAATTAATATAATATATATCATATATAATATATATATATATATTATCTATATTATATAATAATATATATATATTAAATTATTTAAATGATTTAGAAGGACCGGAAGTCAAAATTTGACTGTTTGTCGGATTGCGGTAAATTATAGTCACGGAAATTTACGTGTAATCTAAATAAATAGATAGAATATGAAGTAGATAGTCGTATTGCGGATGCGGATGCGGATCTTAAAGTAAATGATGAGGATGCGGAGCGGTGCGGAATCGGAACCGCGATAAAATATTTTTGAATTAAATATTATATATATTAATTATATATAATTATAATTAATTAATATTATAGTATATAATTATATAATTAAATAAATATATTATATATATAATATATTAATATATATTAATATATATATTTATATATAAATATTATATATATTAATATTATATATATAATTATTTATATATATATATATATATTAATTATTAATATTAAATATATATATATATATATATAATATTAATATTATTATATATTATATATATAATAGAATTATATAATTATTAATATTATATTAATATATATATTAGTTAAGTATATAATATATATATAATATATTAATATATTATATATATATATATTTACAGTTGTTACACCTAACCTTCATAAATACTACACTTATGGGCATAGCCCTCTAATTCAATACAACTATATACAGATATAATTCATCAACTCTTAAAACACATAACTGACGCCAGATGAGATACTACACATGACGCGGGCTTTAAAAGGTGAGATGAAGATTTAATTCAGTCAGTGAAATACACACTAAATGAAGAATGGAAGAGAAAATCTCCTTTCACTGAAAGAGGTGCAGGGAAAGAAAGGAAGCACCGCAGCAAGAAAAAACCTAATAATAGTGCCACCCTCATTAAATTAGGGGTAGTAGATTTTATTTTATATTAAAATACAAATATTCAACAGCACAAAACTCATTAAACGCTACGATAACATAAGTACATACTACTAACTTGTAAGTGCTACGTTAAAAGGTGTACCTAGGTTAAAAGGTATAGGTGTGTACGCTAGTGATATTATAGCTCCATCGAGCACCTGCCGTCTGACGGATTACCTATAATGAAGAAAAGAGTATAAAATAGCACCAACATCTTTAGACGCCCGTAAAGATTAAGTAAAGGGTCATGAAAGTGTAAACTGGAAATAGTGCAGACATGTTTATTAAATAAGGCTTTTGGCCTTGCCTTACGTGATACCTTATCATAATAAGAGCCGGGTGAATACCAGAGCCCTCACCCCTCCCCCTGGATGTTATATTATATATGTAGTCTCATAGTTATATTCCATACAAGGGCTAGGATGAGGCCTCTTAGTATAGTCAACTGGAGCAAACATGAAAGAGAAGAAAAAAGTCTCGCAGCCTTAAACCTAGAAATATTATAACCAGTTTCTTATGAGGCCGCCTACTAGTACATTCGTTATGTGATGTGATAAGTTTCTCAATGGAATAATTTTTTGGTTTTAAATTTAAGTTAAAGTAGCCAAGTGATGTTATATTCGTCATAACATTGAGGAGATCGTATGAGAAATCACCTGAGTTACGAAAGTATAGATAGGATAAGTTAAGATAGGATGTCCTTGAGAGGGAGAATTTTGGTAGAAGTTGGGATAATATTTTTAAAATAGAAATTGTAATTTCAAAATGAGTGAGACGACTCACCCTAAAATAATCATAAGTAAAAATTCCTATCCTCACAGATCAGCTGAGAATATGAAAAATCGGAAAAAATTAAGTACTGAGAGGCATATCTAGAAGTAGAAGAGGGAAGGCCAGAATTAGAAATATAGTATATGAAGAATGTAATAAAGGGATGCGTAGTCATCGCAATTCAATAGACTGTGGTATATGAGTTAAAGTGTGCAGGGTAGAGAAGATCATTTATAAATGTAAAAGTAGGAAGTAATATAAAAGTAGGTAGATTTAAATGTACTCAGACCCTGAGGAAACACCACTTTTGATCAAATGAAAATAGAAGTCGTACCATCACAATCACACTCAGACCGATATTGAAGTATGATTATTGAAAGATAAATAATGCCAGATTCTCTATGAAAAGAGAATGAAGAAAGAAGGGGAGTACTTGGAGAAGTAGTGATTGGCGTAGCCATAATACTACCTCACTCGGAATCAATTATAGCCTTGGAATATGTATCATAGCAGCCTACCATTAACGCATATATATCTCTCTTACGTTAGTATTATCCTAGTATTAGGCCGGAAAACCATGAAATCACAGTTAGATAGTAAAAAAGTTAATATATAATCGACCTAAGTTATATGAAACCTCGAAGCCTTCACGTAAGAAAAGTCCGTATATGGCGTATCCTGGTAAGAGAAGTGAATAGAGAAACTTATAACCAGAAATGATATACTAAAAGATAATTTGAGTAGTTGAGAATGGTTTTACAAGATCTTAGATAGAATATAACATGAGTGAAGAGCTATTAGGAGCGATATAGTTATAGAATTATAATAAGGCAGACGGCTTCCTTTTTTTCGGTACAGGTTGGTACATGTTCTAGTTAGAATTCAGACACTTGAAGGGAATAAGTATAATAAGTAATTGAGACATTAGAGATAATATAGTTATTGATAACTGATAGGGCCGGGGTCAGCTGACCGAACGCACACTCTCATCAATACTTACGGGGAGGAATATGCTATAACTAGATAGCCACCCAGCCCTCCTTTCCTAATAACGCTCTCAGAAATTTCGTGAGAGCATGCACCGCATTATAATATAATCAATAATGTTAATATAATATATCACTAGGCATAAAATGGCAAATAGAACACCTGAGAGAAGAAGTGGTAGAGGAGGAGGAGGTAAGAAGAGGAGGAGTGTCTAAAAAGATAATTCGTTATATGGTAGAGTTTATACGAAGGTAATGAAATATGGATAGGTATAACGAAGAGATATACTTTCTTTTTCAGTTTATTGAGATAAAGATATATAGTGAAACAGATACCAACAGATTCGATAATTAGTAGAGTTGAAAAGATACTAGAATTTACAGAAAGTTGTTAGAGATTGTTTATTAGTGGCAAGAGACCAGAAAGTATTTTCAATCAGTAGGTATAGAATTCAAATAGAGAGGTTACGCTGCCTACTTTCGTTTGATGAAATGTCACCCGTCTTTGCTCGTTCACGAAGAGTATCTACCTGTAACAACGATTTTATAAGTACTGTAAATGTATAAATAAATTATAGCAAGAGTGTATTGATAAGAAATAAGAGAACTTTTCCACCTTACTCGCTGAGATATCAGACATTAAATGTCTCCTAGCTAAGCTGAATAGAGAATTAGAGAGCAAGCACTATAGGTACGAGTTCCCAATGGATTTAATGTAGGAGTAGAAATGATTTATGTGAATAGAAGAATGAAACCTGCTCTACTCATTATACGATCAATAAGATTACAGCTAACCCATTCATTAATCGGCAGAAACAGTGCACGAAGCGTCAACCAGAAGTAATCATATAGCAGATCAATTTCACCAATTATAGTACTAGTACGTAGAAGCGACGCAAGGCCCCACAGATACGGCCCGATTAAAGTGTCACTATAAGAAAACGTATATATATTTAATATTATATTATATATATATTATTATATATATATATAAATATATAAATAATTATATATTATATATAATATAATATATTTATAATATAATATATATATATATAATATTATATATTAATTATTGATAATATATATATATATATATATATATTATTAATATATTATATATATATATATATAATATATATATATAATTGTTAATATATATAAATTTATTATATTAATATATATATATTTATATAATATTAATATAATATAATAATATATATATATATATATATAAATTATATTAATATTAATATATATAATATATATATTATATAATATATAATATATATATATTATATTTATATATACTATATAATATATATTAAGAATTAATTATAATATTATATATATTTATAATTAATATATATTAAATATATATATATATATATATAATAAATTATGATATATATTAATTAATATTATATATATATATATATATATATAATATATATTATATATAATATAATAATATATATATATTATATATATATATAATAGTATATAATAACTAATATATATTATATATATATAATATTTATTATTATAATAGTATATTAATATAATATATATAATATATAATATATATATATTATATATATATATTTTATATAATAAGTATAATATATTTAATAATATAACTATAATTATATATATATATATATATATATATTTAATTATGTATATTATTTAAAATTATATATTATAGAGTTAATATATAATAATATTATATAATATATATATTATATATATATAATAATATATATGATAATATTATAGTATATATAAATATATTACTATATACTATATTATATTATAAATAATATTATATATTAAATAATATTATAGTGGTATATGGATCTGAGGAAATACCTGGCATACTAGCAATGGGCCTAGGAGAAATCGCCATAAAACTATTTTTGGACCAAACCTGGCACCCTATATACCGGGCAATACGGCTCAGGGTTTAGTATTTACATAGGGTTCATATATAATATACCTATACCGCATACTAGGTACAATACTAGCGGTATTGAGTCTCAACTAGGGTCTTCGAACTGCACTTAAATGGTTTTGTCAGGAAGTTATTTTAAAAATAAGTATACCCTCAATTCGTTACTCAGAAATACGCTAAATTCTCACATGACATTCGTCAGACACTCATTATTTCTCTCTCCTCTATAATCTCTACATGATCTAAATGACTGCCATAACAATCATCTTTTATTTTATATCATTTAATCAATGTAGAAAACATCGTCACACATCCTCATTCTTTTTCTCACATCAAGACCGGATGCGATCGCGGATGCGGAATGTGTCCGTCTTTACCGTCTGTACGCGTACTCTAGTGACGGTGTAATAGGGATGGCTACTGAGGACCGCCACGAGTGAAATTTAGAGCAACTCGCGAGATCAACTGTACACAAGCCAAATCGCGATGCCACGGGCACGATAGCCCACGCACTCGATCAATGCTGTACCAAATCCAACTCTAATGACTCAGAATCACTTACCTACTGTTACCTATTTATTATTTTTATATTAACTCACTAGGGAGGTTTACCATTATTTTTGAGAGCTCACAATTATAATTTAACTCACGCTGAACCTTTACCTTTTTTGGGATTTAACCTTTTTGTAGGTCACTTGAGACCTTTATTTTGAAAGTACCCAATATTTTTAATAACCTATTTAATATAAACTACTTTTTTATTGAGGCACTATGACCTTTTTTTGAGAACCCAATTTTTTCGGGCGAACCCTTTTTATCTCATATTATTCTATAATACGGATATCAAATATTTGAAGAATAATACCTATTTTTTATGAAAGAACCTCATAAATTTTTTGAGACTACCCTAATTTTTTTGAGAAACAGTCTTTAATTATTATAAGTAGGATACCTTAGTAGCTCTGAGATATCTCTAATTCTATAAATTAATATGATAGAGATATGGAGACTCCATGTAATGTAGATGCTCTCTCCTAGAAACGCCAACGAGGATATTTATATATGAGATTGATATCCTCAGGACTCTCTCTTTATATGAGGGATCTCTCCCTGAGATTTTATGAACTCTCCTGTGAGAACTCAAATTTTTTGGAGAACCCAATTTTTCTGAAACCCTCATTTACTGATGTTGATTGTGGGCAATCACGCTCACTCTCTATATATATTTTATATGGATTGACAGAGAGCATCTATACCCTCTATAATGTCTATTTGGCAAACCCTTATCAGAAAGATAGGGTTTGCGTCTCCAACCAGCGCTTTGTCCTGTCATCGCATATTGAAACTTACACTGCTTTTTTGTACTATTCCTCTATTATTTTTTGTTCAGACCAATTTTTTCATGTTCCAAATCTTTGATCTACATTTCACACCGCAGCTAAAAACTCAATTAGGATATATTAATCGTAACATTTTAGAATGCTAGTACATCTCTCTCGCCGAAGAGGGTGCATACTGATTTGGCCCCACGTTCACTATCTGTTCTTGATGATCTATGTTAACCTCATGCTAAGCTTTGCAGATGCTCAGCCAAATGGTTAGTGGTCAATGGTGAGTGCTCTGTAAACTCACCGAAGATAATTTTAGGCATTAACCCTTATATTTGTCTTCCAATGGTCAAATTTATGGACCCACCGGTAATAATTTTAGGCTATCGCCTCATTTTGGAGTATTATACCTCCAATGTGAGGTCAAATTTTGCTCACACGTAAGTTTTGAGATTCATTCTTTATGTGGAGCTTAAGCCCTTAATTTTTATTAGATGTCTTATTACCTATTGTTTTGAAGATCCAATTCTCATTAACAATCGCCTATTCTGTCAAATATATATTATATATATATATATATATACATATATATATAAATATAACCTATTAGGGTACATAAAATTTATTTGTAACTCACCCTCAACGGTATTATTTATTGTCCCTTCTTTAAGGGTAACTTTAGGCCTTATTTTGGATAATTTGATAAAACCTTGTTTGAACTACTATTATAAATATTTATCAGACCCTTTATTGAGTCCTGTCCATTATACCAATGGGTCAATTTTGACCAACGCTAATACATTGTAATGGCTTATTTTGAGAGATGGTTATCCTCAAATTACTAATCACTATGTATAAGTATATATATAAATAGTACTAGGGATGTTTATATTATAGTGTATTCTAATTGAGTATTATAAGATTAGAGTGGCCAGGTGAGTTGCACTAGATGAGATATGCTAAAGTGAGTGCCAATGAGTGCCATGATAGTATAGCTGAAATGTATTAGAGTGCCAAAAATGAGTTTGACATCATATATATTATGTAGCCAAGTTAAGTAGTAATCAATAAATGTAGCTATATAAAATACGTATGTAGATGCCCACTATTAAGATGCTAAACTGATGAGTGCTAACTTTATTTATCTAAGCCTTTTCATTAAGCCTCCTTAGATCTCCGAATTAAGATACCCTAATATGTGGGTCTATATACCTCACCTAATGTCATATATATTAATAAAGTGATATCGAGGATGAGAAGGTTGTAATTAATTACATAGATTTGCTAAGAGAATGCTTATCTACTATATGAGTTATAGTAATTTTTCTTAACTCAACTTATTAATGCCTATATATATTATATAATATATATATGTATTATATATAATATAATATTATATATATTTAATATAGACCTTATTACTAATCACAATGATCATACTTTAAAATGTACAACTATATAATACACACTATGACACTTATACGCACGCTTACACAGTGCATAGGCACTTACATTAACATAGACCACTTACATTATATAAACTACTATATTCATAACTTACCTCACAATATATATATATATATAAACCCACTACTAACAGTATAACTTACACTTAGCACTCATCACCAAGCTCGATATTTTTGGAAATAGCATCATAGTATATATCATGTGTGTTTTGTGTATGTGTGTGGTGTGTGTGCGTGTGTGTAGGTGTTGTGTGGTGTGTGTGTTCTTAGCTAGATTTAATGTAGGTGTGTGGTGTGTGTGTGGAGCTCTGATACACATATGGGCGAAATTATGGATTGAGCCAGCTAAAAAATCTTTCGAGACTTGCATACTCTCCTATATACAGAGTCAACGCAGTGGCGGTTGAGATTGATAAATATGGACAACAAATAAAAATGACCATTCTGAACATTAAGCGTATCAATAGCATCCTCGAGGATAATCATCCGGACTTTTATACCAAAGACACTTATCCTTTGGTGACACGATTGAAATATTGATTTGTCTTCGCACGTCTCTGGTTTGCTTACTGTGGTATATTCTAATATGGAGTAGCATTCCACTCTAATTAATTGGTTTGACTTTTGCAAGAGGAAACGGCATTCAATCTTTGATGGAAAAAATCATCTTTTGAATGGCTCATCTCCCCTACATTAAAGACAGAGTTATATTAATGCCTTCCCCTAAGCTCTCAATAAGGATTTAGTCTCTTCACATCGATAAGCAAAGCAATACGGCGCCGACCCATAGCAGCTCCTCGCAGAGTTGTGGTAGAGAATTCACAGGACACATACCACTACTCTGAATTATGTAATGTAGCGGAATAAGATACTGTGACGTCTCAGAAAAAATTTAAAATTGGTGTCTCCGTTCCAAGAAGTCTGGAATTAAGGAAATAAATCTTAACCTCAGAGGCGACAGTTTGCGCAGGGCCCTCTGGGGGAAGCGCGGTGTCAGGCCTACAAGCAGGGACGGCGGAATTGAGGATAGTAGGTAACAGCACACAGCTCATCGCCGGAGGACGCACGCGCGACGTGCGCGCGGCGTAGCCGGCAGGCGCATAACTTTCGGCGTAGACCTGTTCGCGCACCGTACGTGTATGAGGCAGGTGACGGCGACGCTAATGGTGCACGCACATTAGTTATCGTGGTCTCAAGGAAAAGAGGAGAACATAGCATAATTAGCAATAAGATCTATATTTTTGAAGAGGGGAATATCTCACTGATTTTTGCCATATGAAGCTATTTGGAAATTTCATAACTTAAAACGCCACTATTCTCTTCAGAAGAATGTGTACTTAGTTCACATACATAACTATTACTCTAATTAGTAGATCATTTTCACCAACTTTTTGCAATTGATTCACATATAATACTTAATACATTTATTTTTTAAAAACATTATTTCGCGATAAAATTAAATGAACTGGTAACTTCATTACAGGGAACCTATATTATTTAAAGCATGTAATATATTTTATTAAACATTAATTTATTATATTATACTTAATACTTTTTAATTTCTTAAATATAAATGATATATTTATTTATTATTAAATTATATATAATTTGTTTAAAAATTGTTGTGTAAAGAAGAAAAAGCCAATAACTTTATCATGATCATTATAAATATCATTTTATATTTTAACTCTAATTACACTATTGAGTATACGAATATTTTAAACTAAAATAACATTATATAAGATTACTATACCTTAATATAGCAGTAAATCAGTAAATATCAGTGCGAGTTGTGTACCTATATATATATATATATATATATATTATTTATAGTATATATTATATATATATATATAAATTAATACACTATAGGGGGGTGAATTAGTAATTGCTCTATTTTAGGTTTTATCTCATGGCTTTTAACTCACACTCATGCTTATTAACTCTTGTTTTTATACTGCTATTTAAACTTTCCTCATGCTTTATAACGTGCTTTAAATACTTTGGAGCAGTTACTTAGCTTTAACTTTACTGAGCTATTCACTTGATTTCAACACATATGCCGTGACTATTTATATATATGTTTTATAATATATATTAGCAGTGGAGTGTTTAATTTTATAATATTTTCACTTGTACTTCTTTTGCCATACTACTTGTCTCTCCTGCCTCTTGCACGACGAGTGGTATTGTGGTAGCTGATACAAAACGCTCGAGTCCTTCATTATTAACACTCTATTTCTCCTATATCATCTTACTGCCACTCCTCACAATACCCTTAAAGGCAGTAAAATCAGTAATCAATAGAGGTGTTTATTACCTCACACCTAAGGGGATTTAAGTATGCTTTTCGTTTTACTGTTTTACCTGCTTTAACTATCTGCTTTTTACTGCTTTAACTCTCTGCCTTTACTGCTTTAACTATCTGCTTTACTGGTTTAACTCTCATGTTTTACGGCTTTAACTATCTGCTTTACTGCTTTTAACTTTTCTGCTTTAAACTGGCTTCTCACGAACTCCCACTATACTTCTTCAATAATATAACATCTACTTGCTATTCCTCTCCTCTTTGACCTTTCATGTTGCCCTTCTTAATACTTTTCCTATTTTTTTATTCTTTTTACTCTCTTCTTTTCTCATACCCTTTCTCATATTTTCTCTACTCTCACTTCCTAGAGCATATATCTCTTTAATATTTTATTCTCCATACTCTATCCCTAGATCTTCCTTTCTTGCTTTCTACTATCTCCTCTCTTCCTTCCTATCTATTTTTAATTCCTTCTCTCATTTCCGCCTCTTTACTTCTCAATAAATCTCTCTTCTTATAATTCACCAGATTTTACATGTTTCCATCTCTCACTTATTTCTGCTCTCTATACTAAGTACCTCGGCCCTCTCTCTATGATATTCCATAGATAACTTCTAATTCATTCTCCTTTTTCATCCTCGTCATTTTTCTCCCACATACTAATTTCTTACCACATTTTCACTATTATACTTCCTCTCTAACCCTTCTAAATTTTGTCTTATTAAATTCAAATGTTTTTTGCTTGTTATATACTTCCCTTTATTACTCTATATTATATTTCTAGTCTCTCTCTTTTATTTAATTTTCTCCTTCATCTCACACTATACTTCCTATACTTTTCTTTTCCTTGAGAACTTTGGTCTAATTTATTCATCAACCATCTCACGCCCACTGTTATGTTCCATCAGCCTCACATTGTTATTAATTATATCAACTATAGAACACCGCACTCAGGCTACCGCAAATATCACACAATTCTTCACCAATTAAATACTTTATTACTATAACTCAATCTCACTTGACTGTATGACTAACAAATCCCACCCACCCTATTTTCACTATAATTGCCCTCCTCTACCATTTTACAGACCCATTGACCTTCACGCTCTCTCTCATCTACCTTAATTCACCTACTCATCACACCTGAGCTCAATCATGAATAATTCCTTCTCATCACATATCATTTACTTACACTCACGCCGATTTAACTTATCAACCCCTCCACCCCTTACAACAAATACAAAATCCATACCCACACTAAAAATAAATTCTTAACACATTTACATATCTCACTACTTCATTACCAAATACTAACACCCCCCTACTTAACCTCTAACCCCTCCCCCTCCTTTCTTTCCTCCTCCTCAAACAACTAACATTTTTACTCTTACCTGGATTTATTTTAAGCCCCTTTTGGTCCAACAGTTCCATCCACCCATCAAACTCCCCTCACTGCAATAAACCTCGAGCCCTTCCGCGTTCTATACGCCAACTAGGGCAAGTATCGTCCGCAACAGTATTATGTTTTCACTTCCCTTCTATCATTCCCATTCATCAACAGATTTACTTACACACCACGATTTAGCTTCATTCTCCACCCCTCAAGCACTCTTACCCTTCACACACGTACTACTACACCACGTATTTACTCTGCTCAAAAACCAACTCCTCAACTAAATATTAACTCATAACAACACTTCGCAAGATTATGCTTACCACACTGGCGACTGATTTTAAAAAAGTCACACACCACCACGCACTTCTTGTCATACAGTCCTACTACCACCACTACAACCGCCAAACCACATTCTCCACTCTCTTTCTCACATACACCTAACACTCTCACACACAACAACTCTCCCTCACACTCACACTTTCACTTACACCTACCACATACAAAAGCACGCACATGCCCTTCACTATACACATATAACGCTCATTTTAACCTTTAATTTATACACACACACTTTCTATGTTTTAAAATTAAAACCACGTACATTTATATACTCATTGACTTCCAAATATCACCATTTTTCCTACCTAACACCATTATCTCTCCTACACAATGTTTCTAACACTAAAACTCCTCTCTATTTAAATAATCACTCTACTATCTATTATGGTCCTTTTTTTCGAACAAGTATATATTATAACTGATACGACACCTCATACACTTTCCCTTTCCTCTATAAACATTTATTTGCTTTTTATATTCAAATAACTTTCTATCAAAGCATAACTCTTTAGTGTAACCAAGCACTTAGTGTGTCCTTTAAAACATCACATCTTCTAGCTTCATATAACCCTCTTCTCTAAAATGAAAAATTCCTTTCTCTTATTTATACTTCACAACCATTATTATCTCTCTCTCAACGCCCTCCGTTTACCCAACTCTTTAAACTCGCCAAATAATCACAATTCAGGTATATCACATCATCACAATACACTGTCTCACGCCTCCCCATAAGCAACTCTAAAAAGAACAATTACTTATACCATCCCTCTATAAAGCCCTATATTCCCACGTTTTGTTTCTTTCTGACTTATCATTCCAATCCTTAGCTTTATCACCCTTTCCATCCTCCTCTATGCATGATGTAGGGGAAAGCTAAAACACCATAAAAAACTCTCTACCACACATATACGCTTTGTCGTTTATCTGCTAACATATCCACACATTTACTCTTTCCTTACTCTACACAAACTCCATTACTCATAGTTTATATTTAGTTTATTCCTAAATACATGCCATAACAATCCCTACCACCACCTATTAACCACCTCCCTTACCCGCTAATTATCATTTTTATTTCATTCGCTCTCACACCATCAGACCTGCGGATTCCCTCTCTGATTTTTTCAACCTAAATATATATTCTCTATAGAGACGTCTTTATTATAATATAAAAATACTAATTGAAATCTCATTCTGTATTTCTATCATCTCTCATTACTCCCCTCCCTCCTACTGGAGATTACCTACACGCCCTCATTGCCTCAATACCCCAACGGAGATCAAATCTGCCAACACAATACTATCCCTCCTCCCCCACCCGCACCACACTTCATTTCAATAATCGCTCACTTAAAGTATTAACTCGAAATCTGCCACTCCTCCTCTTGCTATACACTCACTGCGCGCTGATTCGCCTACAAATTCAACTCTCACCTAATGCCACTTCTCAGCCACTCCTATCCAATTTTAGGTCCACATATATAATCATTCCTCCGCTCTCCTCTCGGTACCCTCCTTCTTCTTCCTCTTTTTTTATTTCGACGTTGTCTTTAACAGAAGCATCCTTAGAGCGCTTCCAACACTCATCGAATATTTAATCAAATATTTGTCCACGTCTCTTTTCCTGCTCATAACAATGTGGGTGCCAATAACTAGATCTATGGTCATCTTTTTGCTCTACACTTTTCTCTTAGTTCGCGCCCTCACAAATTTAGGAATTATCCAACCACCATCTTTCTGTATCCACAGGCGGATTTAAGCCCTTAATCTTCTCGCTTCCACTAGACGCTTACAAAACAGGTAATCTCCTTCCTGACAAAATAATTTTCCTATATTCTACAGACATGAACTACAGCACCCAGCTTTCCTCTCTCCTACTTCTCAACCATTTCACATAAGCCTCCCTATTTTATAAATATTATTTTCATATGACTCTGATTCACACTGCCCTCCGCCGCTTCACACTCGGTCACAGGTTCACTTCTCCTTCTGATCATGTAACGGCAAAGGAAATCTGCTCTTTATCCTATACTGCCTTTATACTGATGTATTATGAAGTGGATATATATATAACGGATGTAAAAATATCCTTATTCTACTATATATCTTATCATATATATAATTATATAATGACCCTCTAGTATGTGATTTAGGTCGAGATATAGAAATTAATTTATTATACTCGCTTTTTTAGGAGTTTTTATATAATAAGTAGTATTGTGAATAAAATACCATATTTATTATTTCATATCTCACTGTAAAAGCCCAATGTTTCGTTTAAAATTTAAACTCATTAGCAAAGGATGGAATTTGATTTATTTTAAAGGAAAAGTATTAATATAAATAAGGTATATAGTATATAATATATATAGATACAAATTTTATAAATACTTATAAATAATATATATATATATTTATTATTAAGTAAATTTATAATCATTATATATTATTATACCGTAAATATTATTATACATATACTAATATATTAATATTAATTAATATATATATTATTATATATATATAATTATTATAATAATATAAAATATTATATAATATATATATATATATATATATTATTAATATATATATATTTATATATTATATACTTAAATATAAATTAAATACTATAATAATAATATATAAATATATATATAATATATATATATAATTATATATATAAATATATATATATATTAATATTAATATATATATATATAATATATATATATAATGATATAATATAAATAATATATATATATAATATATATATATTAATAATATATGTATATGTATATATAGTTAATATATATTAAATATATATAATATCTATAATATATATATAATATATAATATAGGATAATTAAAATTAATTATATACAATAAGAAAGTGTATTAACTTATTATTTACAATGGTTATTTATATTATTAATAGAGTTAACATTTAAATAAATAATATCTAAAGGAATCTTATTATATATTACTAATACTTTACCACATGATGTTTTCACTATAGATATAATATATATATAATATCTATATACATAATTTTTTAATATTATAATAAATTCTTTAAATCTTTGCAAATATGCTAGTACCAATCATTATTATATTAATACTAATATCATTATCGTTGATATATAGTTTTACGGTGGTCTCAGTAATATATTAACCTTTCAAGTTAAAATACAACATACGTAATAAATAAGGTTTCACCGCTTACAGTAATATTACTAATAGTAATTAATCAGTATAATATAAAAATATATTTTACATTCTTGGGTAATACTGCATAAAAATACATTTTCCGTGCCATTAGTTCTGTATATTCTAAAGTAGTAATGATTTTGTACGTCTATAGAACTTAGGAAGCGATCGATGATGTAGGCTAGTAGAGGTGCAATGAACTGAGCGATCAGGGTTCTTAAAATGCGGCGTAGCATATTGTAGCTGAGTTGAGGTATACATGTATCGAATTACGGTTACGTAATTAGATAACACATATGCATGTCTTCTTCATCTGCATTAACATGCGTTCGCCTACGTACCTCTAGCATATATTTCATCTGCGCTAGGGCCTGAAATTTAGAATCCAAATGATGTAGGTTCAAATACGGGGTTGTTTCATTTATTTCTCAACCCCATAATCTAAACTTCTCAAGCTGGATTATGTTTTGATGTTTGATCAATGGAATAGAGTAAGTTTTGCTTATCGCTGCGTTTCTTCGCATCAGGCTAATAACTGTTTGCGATCCAGTTTTAAGCTGAGGCTGATTTAAAAGTATTCTGTAAGCCACTCTTCAGTGTGATTGACATATGTGTGGTAATTCATTTGGCCTCACGAAAATACGCTTGGTATTTAACAGGGTGATGGGGTAGCACACTTGAAAAATTCAAATCCTATCGGGCTTTCTTTATATAAGAAAATGAAACCCTACTACGGGGATGCTTGTTTCCATTGGAATGTCTTGTATTGAGGTATACCTGTAATGTAAGAACATGATATGAGAATAAGGAAAATAGAACACTTTTATTACAATCAGAGAACTTGTGCACCGGTTAAACAGCCAAAACGAGTATGAATTTTAAAATGATTTCGTCTAAAACACATCGACTGCCTCAAAATATAGATTTTCATTCCAATCAGAGGTAGGGCTCGGATATGAAAAAACATGTTTTTTTCACTACCTGTAAGAACTCAAAAGCGATAAAATAATTCTGGACCAATCACATACGAGGTCATATAGAGATAAGGACTACTCCGCCACTCACCAGAAAGGTAAACATTTCCTTCTTACCTGATCAAGGATCTACCGATCCAGCATGTTTCAGCTATTTGAATATATATTTTAAATAATAACATTGATTCTCGATTGTTGTCTATACTGGAATACCTTTTGACCTGGGTATTTATGGCCTTAAATCCGCCTGTGGATAACAAAAAGGTTTATCCTAATTTTATACCTAAATTTTAGGCCTAACGTAGTTATTGCAACCACATTTTACAGAAAAGGTCAGTTTGAAAAATATTTATTGAACTGGTATTTGGCCTAAATCGCCCCGGGGTACAAAACGGATTATCCTAAATTTAGGGCTAAAGTAGTTTTTTCAACACCATTTACAGAGAGAGGTCAGTTTCGTATCTGTACGAGTGGTGGGTTGTTTGTGTTTTCTCGTGTTGGCATTGTCCAATGTAGCATAGATTAATAATAAAGAAAATCCAAATTTTTAAAAAACTTTGAAATATTTTTTAGTTAAAACAACGGGCGAATAATATAAATGTAAGTGAATAATTTGTTATTTTTAAATAAAAACTTAGAATGATTTAATAATCATTTATGTTAGCAGAGAAGAACTTTATTTTGTTATTTTTTATACTTATTAATCGCTAAGATGAATGTAAAGCAGTAAGTCAAAAAGAACAAAAACGTGGCATAAGCTTGGTGTAAGAGGGGTGCTAAGGGGCTGACTTTTTACTGATTTTCTGATTTAATGCTTTAAGGTACGTAAAATATACTGTTTTTAAACTAAAATTTCATAAATTTTACTAAAAGTTTTATTTTAAAACTTTTTATATTATAAAATTTATAACAAAAAGTATTAACAGTTTATAATAAATTCCTTTGTTCAAAGATAATGATTGATTTGTTATAGAAGTTTTAAAAATAATAATAAATAATTTTAGTTATATTTGAATGAGTATATAAATGTACGTGTTTTAATTAAAACATAAAATGTTTTAATAAATTATACGTTTATATGTGTAAGTGAGTGCGTGTGTGTGGTAGGTGTAAGTGAGTGTGTGTGTGTGTGTGGGTGGTGGGTAAGTGATGTGTGTGCGTGTGTGTGTTGTGTGTGTAAGTAAATCCTGTGTGTGAGTGTAAGTAAATATGTATGTGTAAGTAAATCTGTGTGTGTAAGTAAATCTGTATCGTGTGGTATAAGTTAAATCCTGATCTGTGGTGTGGAGTGTAAAGTAATCTGGGTGAGTGTAAGTAAATCTGTTGTGTGTAAGTAATTCTGTGTGGTGTGTTGTGTGGTGTGGTGTGTTTTAAACCTGTGTGTGAGTGTAAGTAATATATATATAAGTGTAAGAAAATCTGTGTAAGTAAATCTGTGTGTGTTAGTAAAAGTGTAAATGTAAGTGTCTAATGGGTAAATGTAAGTGGCAAATAGTGAATGGTGTGTAATAGTGTCATAGTGGAAATGTGGGTGTATAAGTGTAATGTGGGTTGTGTGTATGTGTGTGTGTTTCTATATGTCAATAACAATATCCATGAAGTAAATAACACTAAGTATAATATAAATAAAATAATAAAATAAATATAATAGTAAAATAATAAAATAAAATAAAAAAGAAATAAAGAATAAAATATAAAGTATTAAACAAAATAAAATAATAATAAAAGTAAAAATAAATAAAATAAAATAAAAAGAATAAAAAGAATAAAAATAAAAGTTTAAACAAAAATATAAATAATAATAAAGTAAAATAATAAAAAATAAAATAATAAAGAATAAAAAGAATAAAAATAAAAAGTATTATAAAAACAAAATTAAAAGAAAACATAATGTTAATAATAATCATGAGTTAAGCAGTAAAGCAGAAAGGTTAAAGCAGTAAAGCAGATAGTTTAAGCAGTAAAGCCAGTAAAGCAGAAAGTTAAAGCAGATAGTTAAAGCAGTATTGAGAGAAGTTAAAGCAGTAAAGAAATGAGTTAAAAGCAGTAAAACAGTAAAAACAAAAGGCATACTAAATCCCCTTTGTTGCTATATAACACCTCTATTGATTTACTGATTTACTGCTTTAAGGTATGTAATGTTAATAAAATAATAATGAGTTTACAGCATAATAAATATATGAGTTAAAAACAGTAAAGCAGAAAGTTAAAACAGTAAAGCAGAAAGTTAAAACAGTAAGCAAGAAAGTTAAAGCAGTAAAGCAGAAAGTTAAAGCAGTAAAGCAGAAAGTTAAAGGCAGTAAAGCAGAAAGTAAAGCAGTAAAGCAAGCAGTTAAGCAGTAAAACAGTAAAACAAAAGCATCTAATCCCCCTAGGTGTTAGTTAAAATTTATTGATTTTACTGATTTACTGCTTTAAGGTATGTAATTGTTTAATGTTTTTAGTAAAATTCTCGTACAATTGTAGTAAAATAAAAATGAATGACTTAAATATCAGACACTTTGGGCTTTTTTTTCTTTCATTACAAATTTTTTTAAAAAATTTTTATAACTAAAAAATATAAAGTAAAAAGTAGTTAAGAATAAAATAATGTTAATAAATATATGTGTAAAATAATAGGTCTGTAATGAGTGTACAGTTTATGTCGCGAAAATGTTTTTTAATAAAAAAATGTTTCAGTATGAAATAAAAATGAATGACTCATAGTATACTTTGGAAAAGAAATTCTTTGAATATTAAGTATGAAATAAATGAATGACTCATATTATATATATTTTTCATTCCCGCAGGAAATATTGCGCCTGCGGGCGCACGCGACGGGCGGGTACGCGGAAATATTGCGCTGCGGGCGCACGCGGCGGGGCGGTTACGCGGTAATTTTGCGCCTGCGGGCGCTCGCGGCGGCGGGAACGCGGGGTCGAACCTGCGGGTGCGGGTTCGTGATCTTCCCGCTGGAGGGGCGCATGGCGGCGCCTGGTGGTCAGCTTATTGCCTAGGGGAAGAAATTAATATTAACTCTGTTCTTTAATGTAGGGTAGAGTCATCAAAAGATGACTTCATCAAAGATGAAATCATCAATATAGATGGTATCGAAAGATGACGTCATCAAAGATGGGTTCATAAAAGATGAACCTTCAAAGTTGAGGCATCAATGCTGAGGCATTTATGCTGGGGGATCAAAGTTGGGGCTCAAAGTTGAGGCATCAAAGATGAGGCATCATTGCTGTGGCATTAATGCTGAGGCATTGAGCTACGAGTGTGTGAGTGTAAGTGTAAGTGGTATTGTGGTGTGGGTTGTGAGTGTATGGTATATCGGTTTAATATGTAAAGTGTCTATGGTTTAATTGTTAAGTGCCTATGGCACTGTAAGTGCTTATAGAGTGTGCATAGTGGTGTATAAGTGTATAAGTGAATGTGTGTATAAGTGTCATATGTGATATATATATATATATATATATATAGGCTATAAGTGGTAGAAAAATAACTCATAGTAGGAAGCATCTAGCAACTGTAATATACACCTTTCGATTCCTCATACCTTATAACATGTGGGGTAGACCCCCCCAATTAGGGCTATTCGGGGATCAGGGGAGGCTAGAAAAGGCTGAAAAAAGTGCATCCAGTTGGCACTATGTGGCACTCACTTGGCACTATGTTGGCACTCATTGGCACTCATTGCACTCACTTGGCACTCCAATTGGCACTCATTGGCACTCACTTGGCCATCCCTGCACTCACCTGGAACTCATCTAATACTCATAGACACTAATAGAACACCCTTGGTACTTCTTACGGTGATTGGGAACCATCAAAGCCATCAAGTTTAGCGTGGGTCAAAATTGACCCATGGTAATTTAACAGGGACAAGGCTGAAATATCAAGGTTCAAACAAAGTTAAGACATCAAAAAGGGCTAAGTTCTAAAGGAAGGAAAAAAAAATTACCGTGGGTCAAATTTGACCATGGTATATGGCAAGGTTTTAAAGCCGAAATATCATGGTCAAACAAGGTAAAAGACATCAAAAAAATAGGGCTGCCCTAAAGGAGATAAAATTACCGTGGGCAAAAATTGACCCATGGAATACCAAAGGGGTAGCCCAAAAAATTACCGTGGGTCAAAATTGACCCATGGAAGACCAAAGGGTAGCCAAAAATTACCGTGGGTCAAAATTGACCCATGGAAGGACCAAAGGGTAACCAAATTACGTGGGCCAAAAAATGAACCTCACGGAAGATCAAAGGTATCCAAAAATTACCGTGGGCAAAAATTGACCCATGGTCGAAAAATAGGGGACAATACGTACAACGGTTGCTGACGCAACCGTTTGGCGCAACCCTTCTTCGAAGGGTTGCAAAAAATTAGGGTTGCCGAAAAAATTAGGGTTGCCAAAAAATTAGGGTTCTCAAAAAATTTGGGTTCTCAAAAAATTTGGGTTCTCAAAAAATCCGGGTTCTCAAAAAATCCGGGTTCTCAAAAAATCCGGGTTCTCAAAAAATTAGGGTTCTCAAAAAATTAGGGTTCTCAAAAAATTAGGGTTCTCAAAAAATTAGGGTTCTCAAAAAATTAGGGTTCTCAAAAAATTAGGGTTCTCAAAAAATTAGGGTTCTCAAAATTGTACCGTAGAATAGAAAAGGGTTCGCCGAAAAAATTTGGGTTCTCAAAAAAGGTCAAGGCCCAAAAAAAGGTAAGGTAAAAAATTTGGGCTCAAAAAAGGTCAAGGCCCAAAAAGGTAAATCCCAAAAAAGGTCAAGGGCAGGTAAAAAATGGGGCTCAAAAAAGGTAACGGTAAAAAAAAAGGTCAGGTAGGTCGGTCAGGTAGGTGGGTTTTTCGTTGGGTGGGTTTTTCGCTGGGTGGGTTTTTCGCTGGGTGGGTTTTTCGGTGTCCAATATAGCTCTCCTACTACTCTCTCTGTTTATTAAATGAAAAACAGGGATTCGGTTTTACTCCTCAAATACTTCTAAGATAAGACGACTTACTAGTTCTGATTTTATAGTAATTGAAAAATGTATTACCGTATTGGAGATATTTGAAGAAATTCCTAAAAAGTTAAGTTTTCATTCGTCCACTAAATCACAAGTTATTCCTTTTATTGTGTTGTTAAAAACTCTTCAAAAGACCTCAGATTTCGAGGCTTAAGAGGGAATTAAATCAGCTGTACAAACAATAAATTCAGAGTTAACTGAAAGATTTGATAATTTGGAAAGAATTACTTGTATTCCATCGCAACGTATCTAGATCCTTGATATAAAGGGAATTTTTTACAACTTCTTATGTTATGAAGTGAGTTTAGGAAGAAATAACAAAACAATGTAAGGAACTTTCTTCAGAATATGGAAAAGATACATCTATTAACAGACATCCTTAAAGAATTTAAACTGCAGAAATAAAGCACCCTTCAATATCCAAGCGAAAAACTCTGTTTGAAACCATGAATTCTCATTTAACAGCAAGTAGTGATGATGATATAGAAATAGAGCTTAATGAAAGTGTTTTGGATGAAATAGCAATATATCAAAAAGAAAAAAGGATCGATCCCAAAGATGATTCTCTAATGTGCTGGACAAAGAACAAACATAACTTCAAAGAGTTGAAGATGATGGCCAAAAGATATTTGCCATACCCATCTAGTAGTATACCAAGCGAACAACTTTTCAGCGGCGCTGAATTAATTTGTGACGAGAAAAGGATGAGATTAACAGGAGAAAATGCAGAAAATTGTTATTCTTTAAATCCAACTTGCCGCTTCTAAAAGTTACAAACACGAATAACTAAAAGAGCATCTTTAAGTCGGACTACTTTCAGTTTCCATAGGGCGGAGGATGGGGAAAGTTGATGGTGTTGTGCATTGTGGAAGTGGTCGCTCGTCCGCACCTTGGTTAACTCTTGTAAACAAAGGCTAAATTTCACATTAAAAGACAAGAATTTTAAAAATTTCAGGTTAATAATAATAATAATAATAATTAATAATATCTAATAATAATATAATATAATATTATTATAATTAATTATAAGATTATAATTATAATTATAATTATAATTATAATTATAACTTAAATTATAATTATAATAATAATATAATAATAATAATAATAATAATAATATAATAATATAATAATAATAATAATAATAATAATAATAATAATAATATAATAATAATAATAATAATAATTATAATTATAATTATAATATAATTATAATTATATTATATTATTATTATTATTATTATTATTATTATTTTATTATTAATTATTATTATTATTATTATTATTATTATTATTATTATTATTAATACATTATAATTATAATTATAATTATAAATTTATTATATTATAATTATAAATTATAATTTATAATTATCAATTATAATTATAATTATAATTATAATTATAATTATAATTATAATTATTATATATTAATAATAATAATAAAAATTATAATATATAATATATAATAAAGATAATTAATAATAATAATAATTAATAAAATAATATAAATAATATATAATATATTAATATATATATATATATATATTATATTATTATTGTTATTATTATTAATTATTATTATTTATTATTATTATTTTTATATTATTATTATTATTGTAGTAGTAGTAGTAGTAGTAGTGTGTAAACAAAGGCAATGGTTAATTTTGTTTTTAATTTGGGCCCAAAACAAACCGCCCCAAAACCGCAAACCTCAACCGCACCTCAACCGCGGTTGTTTGAAAAATTTAAGAACTGCAAAATAACCAACCGCGGTTGTTGAAAAAATTTAAGACTGCAAAAATCAACAGCAACCGCGGTTATGCAAAAGTTTTGAGCTTCGCTCCATCACTAGTATATTATATATATATATTATATATAATATATATATATATATATATATATATATTATATATATATATATATATTATATATATATATATATTATATATATATAATATATTATATATATATATATATATATATATATTAATATAAATAAGAAATACATTAATATGTTTCTTAGCAAATGTAAAGAAATTTTGGTTTAAAAAATTGAATTTTCAATATTCCTTGATTGCATCCAAAATTATTCTTGGCTTCAAAACCTTAAAAATGGTAATTTACTAATAAAATAAATTTTTTTTAGATATTGATCCTTAAAAGTAAAAACGATAAAAACATTAAGGTTTTGGTCTTTTAAAAATAATGCTTCTTTTTTCATATATATATATATATATATATATATTATATATATATATATATATATATATATTATATATATATCTATTAATATATTATTATATATTATATATATATATATATTATTATATATATATATATAATAGTATATAAGCGGTAATATATTAATAATGTATACTTACTACTATTATTGCTAACTATTATTAGATTTTTTTGGGGCTTTTTAATTCCTTGCCTCGTCCGGACTGGCCCCACATCGGTTCTTTGCACCACACCAACACCATTTCCGCTCCTTATAAGCAAGTAATATATTATATAATATTACGTATATTATATACTAAGTATACGTATATATATAATATCTATATATATATGATATTATATAATTATATATTATTGATAATAGATATATATATATATAATATATATAATTTAGGTAGGCCCTTATTTTCGAAATTTGAATTTTCTTCGCACTACTCCTCAGTTTGGCTCCATTGTATGAGAAAAACATCTGTGCAAAATTTCATCATAATTGGACAACGGTAAGGGGTGCCCTTTGGACCTTGAAGGTAGGAAAAATAAAAATGTCAGAAAAAATACTTTTATTTCATTATCGAAATATTAATTATATGCAGAAATTTGTTGCACAAAATTGATCTATTAAGCATGGACAATTGCACATATTTTCGTACGACTAACACTTTCCGATAAAAATGTCAAAATCACTTATTTACACAAAATAGTTTGTCGTTGAGATTAATTTTTTTTCCTTTTATTGCCTGTTTCTGTTGCTCGTTTTTTGTAAGAAATTTATTATAATCTTCCATAAGCTTCACCCATCTCTTAGCTGAATCATTTACGACTTTCAATTTATTTACCAATTTCAGACCTTTTTTACAAAACTTTCATTTTTTATGCCACACCAATGAATCTATCAAAGGAAGTCATCTTTTAAGTCAAATCTTTTGAAAAATCCTCTAGTTTTGATTAAAACGAATTGTTCAGTTCCGTTGTTAATAATTTCTGGGATATTTCGATTTTCTAATTGTATTCGACTCTTATCTTCCTTTGAAGATTCTGTCTCGCTATTCAAAGCATTTTTACGATTTTCATTTTTGATTCTTATGACAAATGTGAATCGAAGAAAACTAATGCGACAACTTTAAAACTCAGATACTATATATGATTCCTTAGTTTTTGTAAACAACGCGAGACATTCATTCAAAAAGTTTCGGAAGAACCCTGAAACCCAGATACGGCACTTTTGCAGCAGAATCCTTACAAAACCATTTTTCGACATACACACTGACCAAAAAATACAAATATCACAGATCGCGTTCTCCTCTTGTGGTGATAATACAAATTCACAACGAAACAAAGATTTTCAAGCAATAAATAACTTCTGCTATCCACCTCGCATGATGGATGATCTCTGGAACACGGAAAGATATTCCACGAGATGGTGCGTTGCCAAGAAAATTGCTAATTCTAGAAATTCTCTATAACCATCCCTAGGATGCTGCTCCCTCATAGTATATCTAGCAAGACCAAGAATTCGGTATACATCGCCCTGATTCAAGTGGCCCTTGACCTTTTCGCTTCCAATCCCTGGTCGGAAATAATGAACATTGATACCAGACCACTCGTTTTGAGATCTTTAAAAGATTAAAACCGTCGGACCTGTAGTGCTACACATCTTTTTCTCAAAAACATTTCTAAGAATAATTTCATATATGTGATGCCTGCAAGGTAAATAGAGAAGATCTTTTTCTAAGATATCCTCTACCAAAACGCACGCACCTTTAAAACCTCCAGTATTCGTTGCTATCTTAACGAAAAGCAATGGTTTAACATATTTCTGGAAACCCCATTCAGCAAGAGCTTCATAAACAACATACGCATGCTCTTCTCCAGTTTCAGATTGTAAAACAGGTACTCCAAGTTGTTCAGTATCACAGGGAGTCTATGCACGGTCTCTTTACCTGTTAACGTTGGTAGTAATTTGCAATTCCAATGCACGACCGCAGCTTTCAAATTAGTGTCCTTGAAATACTTCTTAATTTTAGTTGCCCTTCATTCGCGTTTTTCTGCTAAAAATGTGAATAGATGACCTGTTAATGATACAATCATCGACATCATGACCCAATACCTAGGTTGTAGCAATCAGAATATGAACTGTATCTCCCTATCACTAATTTTACATTCATCTAAGGCGGCAGTAAGCTTAATAGTCATTAGCTTACGGCGTCCTCTTCCTTTTGTTTCGCATATTCAATACTGAAAAGGAGAGGATGACTGTCGGTCACAACGATATCTAGATTTTCGCAACTGCAAAGAACAATGACTAAACGTTACATAAGACGACATCACCAAAAGGAGTTGTTGTCTGTAAAAAAAAAAAAAAAAAAAAAAAAAAAAGGAAAGGGATTTAGTGATACGACAAAAAATAAAACATAAATGTACAAAAAATATCAGTAAATAATTATTGGATTTTTTGCACTAGATTACATGAACGCATAGAGTCAAGGCTGTCTCCTCTTGTTCCGCACCTCTTCTTTCTCTTTCAAGTTCCTCGTAATCAATTCCGTGCATGAATCCCGGCTGACTTTTTAACACTTGATTTATCAAATACACCTTATCCTCTTTAATAGCAATCATGTCAAAAGCGTTTGCGTGTGCAAATGTCAAACAGATCCTGGAGTTTTATTTCAAAATCTGTTTCTTTTTTCTCATGAGCTTCAGATGATCTACCAGCGTGTTTTTGTATTGGTCTCCAACCTTTGTTCAAAGTATCTAATTTTGGGATGTAGTTCTCGTCTTCTGTGTTGGAATTTGGGGTTTTCCCAAAAATCATCACCTCCTGCAAAGCTAGTTTGGCACCTCCACGTGAAGTTAGCTTCACCATACGAAGATTGAAACATAATACACTTAGCATTTACTTATTTGATGACAATTTACATCCAGTTATATCATGCGAGTAATATCCGAGTAAATATATTTTCTCACGTAAATGAAAAGATGACCTTGTGTCGTGAAAATATGTTGTCACTAGTCCGATTTCCAAGAGGAAACTGTTGTCCTTGAGACGAACATCTGCCGTTTCTTCCCCTTTTTCGAAAACTGCTGGGAGCTGTGCTTTCTCATTTGATGACGGGTATGACGTCACTTTGGGACGCGACTCGGTTAGTTTTGCATTCTTATTTATTATACTTGTCATCATCCTTGAAGTATTCCGCATAATTTATATTTCGATTGATAAACCGATATCATTGATCTTTTTTCTGTGAGTTTATGATTTTTAAGGCCCCAGTGGCACCTTTTCCCTTTGTCAGATTGAACTGCAATTTTATACAGAATATTTTTTTCATAAAATGGAACCAAAGAGGAAGGTAGCGCGAGAAAACAGTCATTAAACAATTTTCGGTAATTATCTAGTTAATGTGAGGAAGCATTACATAACTACTGTATTAAAACTATAAACTTTTAATTTACAAAAATTGTAACAAAAAATTCTTTGTAGTTTTATTTAGCGGTTCACTTATATTTTAAATGTATATCTTCAATAAAAATATAAAAAAAATAACGCTGCTAAAAACATCACCTTTAGCCTTTATTTCGTTCGTGTAGGGATGAAGAATAAATGTCGAAATGTGTTTCAATACATCGATATTTATTTATTATTTATCGATATTACAATTTTTTTAAAATTATTATTAACGATTTTATTATATTAAAAAATTGTACGTATTAAAAAAAAAATTTGCAAATTTTTTTTACGTAATGTAAAAAGAATAAATAATTTAATATATTATATATATATATATATATATATATATATATATATATATATATATATATATATATATATATATATATATATATATATAAATATATATATATGTATATAGGAGAGATATATATATATATATATATATATATATATAACCTGTTCACTTAATCCCAATTGTCATTTGAGGATTTTTTTTAATATATTGCTAGTATATATAACAGAATAATGAATTAAGTGAACGAAATTGATTCAAAAGTTCGAACATTGTAAATAATTTTTTAAAAACGAAAAGATCTAAACTAAGAAAAAACACTGAAATGTGAGATAGGGAAGAAATTATGTTTGAGAGTAATTTTTAACGCATAAA
This sequence comes from Trachelipus rathkii, assembly GCA_015478945.1. Taxonomy (NCBI): domain Eukaryota; kingdom Metazoa; phylum Arthropoda; class Malacostraca; order Isopoda; family Trachelipodidae; genus Trachelipus; species Trachelipus rathkii. The sequence continues at coordinate 44,819 of JABUQX010018390.1, forward strand.
AAATTATGAAAGAGCTATTTGTTAAAAACCATCGCACCAAAAAAGATTGATATATAAGTATATATATATATATATATATATATATATATATATATATATATATAATATATATATATATATATATATATATAAGATATATATGAGAGCCATATATATATAGTATATATATATATATATATATACGTCTTAAAAATAAAATAAAACTACTTTAATGAATTAAATAGGGATTATATATAAATTCATCCAAATTATTATTTCTTTATAAAGATTGTTATTTACGATATTTTGTCTATATGCAAAGTTTACCTATAATGCAGAAAGCCTAAGACTAAAAAATCTGAAAAGTCTGAATTGATAATTCAAAGTGGGTGTGCGTGTTCGTGAAATATTAATTAATAATATATAAAATGTTAGTTAAATTTAATGTATTAAATTTGCAATATTAATTAATTATTTGTTAAAATGTCAGTTAAATTTAATTTATTAAATATACACGACTCTAAAGTGCCTCTAAAGAAAATGATTTATTCATATTGTTTTACATTTGTCATGAAACCATATAAAGATATTGGTACGAAAACAAGCAAAAAAAACTGATCTGTTTATTTTTATAAAATATTTTTCAAAATGAAATATTTTCGAAAATTACGTATATATTTACTTATGTTTTATTTCAAACTAAAGAACATAGGGTAGAAGCACAGAATGTTGCCTTAATGCATGGCAGACCTGCTTTAAAGCGCTGCTTCCAACAGACCAAAAAGAGTTAAAAGCCATAATATTTATGAGAGTAAGAGGTGCAGAGAGAGATATATGGAGAGTATATATATATATAGATATATATAAGATTATATATATATATATATATATATATATATATTTTATTAATTTAAGTGCTAACTATATATATATATATATATATATATATATATATATATATTTATCACTTAAATTCATTACATAGTATCAGTGTAAAAACGTTTATTTAAAATTAAAAATAATACAAAACACAGCCAAAAAAAAAACATATTAGACCAATATATATATATATATATATATATATATATATATATATATATATATATATATATATATATATATATATATATATATATATATATATATATATATATATATATATATATATATATATATATATATATATTATTTTTCATTTTTATTATTTTATCTTTTAGTTTTTGTTTTGAACATATACATTTAAAATGTACCCTAATTGCTAAAAAAAAAAAAAACCTTTAAAGAACTTTTTGACACCATTTTTGGAAATTCAAAGTTTATAATTTTAATACAATATTGAATACTTTCTCACATTAGCTATATAATTACCTCAATTTTCAATAAGAGTAAATGAGAGCCAACCCTAATATATATATATTATTATTATATATATATATATATATATATATATATATATATATATATAAATATATATATATATATATATATATATATATATATATATATATATATATATATATATATATATATATATATATATATATATATATATATATATCATAAATTAACAAATAGTTGAAACTTATTTTGCAAAATGTATCTTTATGCAGATGTCTCCTAGTTCTGTTGTATTTCAAAGAAGTAGACACTAAATAAGCTACAATAGATGTAAGTCTACAATAGACGGTAGAATGTATTGAGGCCGTCATCTGATTTTTTCATTACAGTATCTTTAGAATTTAGTAAAATATTTAAAAACTTATTTAATCAAAGCAATCCACAAATGTAAATGTAGATTGGTTTCAAGATGCAATGACACCAAAGGTGATTATTATTTGTTACTATTTGTTACAAATAATAACTTTAAAAGCATTGAAGGTGGTAAATTATAGCTTTACTACTATTATAGCACTTCTTAAGATATCTATATTCATATTTGATTACAAAAGCGATCAGACAGTTGTTACAAACTAAAAAAAAAGGCAGTAATTTATTGAAATGAAGATATTATCTCTTTCTAAAGAAGAAAATAGAAGAAAAAATAATATATGTGACTATTGAAATTCTATTGCAGTGAAACGTTCGTTCAATTTTCTTCAAATCTCCGTGTGTGAGTGTGCGAAACAAAAATGTGTATTAAAGTTAGTGTATTTTGAGAAAGAACAAACTCTTGAAAAAAATAAGCATTTCATAGTATTAAAGTTAAACGAAATAAAAATCAGTAACATTTTATTTATAATTAAGAGACAATTAAAACTTTAAAAACCATTCTGCTTTTCTCGCGTCTTTTATTTTATTCCCTTCCTTAAGAAGCGTTTAATATTTAATAAATAATCGTTTAAATCATATAAATGCTTCTCCCTTTATAAGTCCATAATAAAAAAAAACTCCATATGTACAAGGCAGGCATTATGTAAACTTTTAATGTCTCTGTTTTGAAAGCTTATAATGAAAAGTCTGATTAACTACCTTTCAGTCACAGTATTTTCCCCATAACCGTTGTAAGGTTCTGTTAGTACTGCCAAAATACAAAAGTCCCTAATTAGGAAGCTTATAAATATTTTAATATTTTTTAAATATAAATTTTGAACTATGTTTATTAAGCTTATTATCATAAGTAGTGACAGGCCAGTTTGAGCGATACCACCCTTTTCGATATGAAGGAATAGAGTTAGAGGTCTGAAACTTGGAATATGATCTATATAGATAAGCTCGAATCAAAAATTTCAAGTTCAGACATATAGAGGTGTCACCTGAGTGATGACGCTGATGCTGCGCTATCTTGCTGCTTTGGATCTGAGTGGATGAGAGTTTAGGCCTAACAAGCGTTTGGGCGACCGAGCACTTGGAGGTCAAACAGACCGAAGGTCTGTTTGACCGACAGACACAGACTGAGCGCACGTGCGCATACACAAACACATTATTATTATTATTATTATTATATGAAGAAGAATCAATGAAGGAAACACTTTTGAGTTGTTTTAAAACCCCTTCAGTAATTTTGTCACCTTCAGTCCGTCAGCGCCTTCTTCACCATCGAAATCAATACCGATTCAACGTGCGACATTGCGTTCATTCACCTTTGGTTCGCATCCCTAGCCAACGACTCAAGTCAGGTCGCGCAATCCGCAAAATTCGACCCGTCATGAATCGCCCGCCCGGGCCCAGCTCCCACCTGCCCCCGCATCACCTCCCGCCAGGTCCGGCAGATATTACATTTATTTTTGGAGGCTATTTCCGCGCGGTTTCTTCTTCATCCGGTTCAGAGTTCAATATACATCTACATGGGTTAGGGTTATCGTAACTGGTTAAAATTTGGAGGCAAGATGAGAGAACCGTCGTAGACGAGGTTGTCCCCGTGGGTCCCCAAAATCCTCACCTCAAAAAATCGAAGTGTTCGTAACTGGCTGAAATTTGGTGAGAGGATCCAGTTGAAATAGAAATACAGCATACAAAAGCGTGAACCATGATGTATTCAAATCATGCCAGAGCCATCAGAAAGCTGAGTTATTTAACACAACAACCGTTTGTGGTTTACAAGAGCAATCTAAGATCGTAGAGTTTTGACAATATGATGAGCCACAGGCTCCGTGGTGTCTAGGACCCACATTAGTCCTGACTGAAAAAGAGCACAGGATGCTCAGAACAAACATGCTGATTGAAAGATGAACAAAGAAGAAGAAACGAAAGCAAGAGTCTGACCAGAGAGAAGAAGTCGCCTGGGGTCACACTGGTGCCAACCAAAGTATGTCAGTTAGCTAAATATTGCAGAATGATGCACATGAGCAACTGATGTTATTGAGCTTCAGAGATTTAAAGCAAGAATATCAGAACCACCAGCACAAAGAATAAGAATAATAAAAACTCTCACAACTATATTATAATTATTAATTATATTTAAGATTTATAGAATTACTAATCAAATCAATACTCAACGCAACCAACTCCTCCCATCATCAAAGATCTATTGATCTAAGCAGATAGAGACAATTTTACATAATAGTTGTTATATATAACTATGCAACACAAAACAATCATTGATCAAACTAATACATCCACATTCTTCTAACTGATATTCATTTGATCTGATATTATTGATCAAGCCCATGATTTTGAACATTGATATTATATAATCAAAGTTTTGAAACATAAGATTCACTCATTATATAGCTCACAATAAGCTAAGATTAATGCTAATATATAGTATTATCCAACAAAGAATGTCAAAGATAAAGATAACAGATCCAGAATGAGAACAATATCAGCTATTATTTTCTTAACAAAAACCTGCACCAAATAATCATGAATCACAACACGTAAACGTAACCTGATCTTTGTATCCGGTTACATCTGAACGATAATAACATCCATCAATAGTAACAATATTATAATTTCACAATTATTGGTAAATAATATCATCATAGTTTGTATACACAAGAACATTTAACAGTCACATGAGCACTGTCCAAATCGTAATGTCAATATAATATAAACGATCCGCAGAATATGAAGAACAATCAGCTAACATCAATAACCACGACGAACATTATAGCAACAACGCGGAATACATATATAACAACCATCCGTCTTCCAAGCATAACTTAACATATTAACGTTAATCTTACACTAACATAGTAACATTTAGCAAAAAATTTATCACAACACTGGTTAATTATCATACAGACCAGCGAAAGTATGTTAACATAACAAAAGTTTTCCTAATATTAATGCTTCAAACATAATTAACTAAACCAGAAAACACAAGACAAACCAATATCCAGCAGAATAACTCAAAGATAATAAATCACATTATCACTGAAGAATCACTATAATATAAATATGTCCTATCTGTATGTTTTTCCAAGATAACTGAATATATTAATTTATCCACACGAATGAGTGTAAGATAGAATCAATTTTCTACAATGAACTGATATGAATATATGATTTAGTGAAAGAAAGAATGCAATGAAGTTTCACATTACACATGTTAATATATAATACAATTTTCAAGCATTTTATCAATTTTGTGATAACTGATTATAATTGTATAATAAATTTATAACATTTAATATGTCAATACACCAACATAGTAGAATTACATAGAACAGTAATCATTTTTAAGCAAGTTTGAACCAAATATGTTGACAGTGGTTTCACACTATATAGCACATTACTGAACAAAACACAATATTACATTATTTTCTATAATATCAATTGAATATACTTAATATAATAATACCCAACAAGAGTTAAGACAGCAATTATATAACGAGGTGCATGTACAACACAAAACCAATATCTTGACACTTCATAATCAATGTTACACTTAATAAAAAGTTCTAAGGAGATCACTATTTAGTAATGTAATCAATTTATATAAAAACAATCATCATACCCAAGATACTATATATTAACAAATAGTTCCTATATTTATTATAAAAGAATGATTTATAGTTACATGCATTTTGACTCATTATATACTCAACATAAATATAATAATAAAACTGAGATAGCAAAGAATTACTTCTGAAAATAATAATCAAATGATAACATTTATATAACTGAGTCTGAAGATGTAATGTCACAGATTGATCCTCCATAGAATATAAAGCAATACAATGCCCAAACTATGCCATGATTAACATAACTATTCGTTGAATAATATAAACTCATGAATATTCAAATGCACCAACAGATATTTTTATAAGATGTCATCAACACAATAAATAAACCATCCACTGAAGAAAATAGTGTATAAACATCCCTTTAATATGAATATAATCTTTCACCCATCTAAAGAAATTGCACTATTGATCATTAAATATCCAAGAGTAGATCTGTTCGGTAAGGCATATATTTCACCATACAATTACACAATCACCACACCAACAACAATAATAATATATATACAAAGATATTTGAACAATAGAAGAGAATATAATAAATACTTACTTCATATTATAAACAATAGAAAATGTCATAGAATAAGAAGCAAGAATTATCGAACTGAACTGGTTATTGAATAATCATAACATTAATGTTCTGACACAACATTCACAAAAACAATGATATTGTACAAAACGAACTATTCACATAAACAAACAGATTCCAACATATTAACAGCATTTACATTGACACAGTAGATTAGTAAGAATTTACTAACTATTATTTACTTCAGCATATAGTGATAATAACAAGTTTCAAGGTTTAACATAAGCTGAACACAACATAACTGAACGAAGAATATAGAATACAATGATAACCACATTTAGAATATGAATAAACGATTAGAAGATACAACTATACTAATAATGATAATAATTTATCAACAACTAAGATTCATCTGCATAAGACTTCTGATAGATCACACACGTATTAATATTTAAGAATAATAAAATAGAGATAACTGTCTAATTCATCTACTTGATATAAAAATAGCACATGATGTAATACAATGCTGATCAATCCATAATATTAGAATCATTATAACTTGTCCAAGATTATATCAGTTTCATCATAATAATCATATCTGTCATCGCTAACAAATATTTATCAAGATCAAAGAAGAAACTATGGTAATTAGTAATCAACTGTTCGATTCACAATCTCTCATCAAACTTCATCTGACTCACACATCTATTTCTGGAATGTCAAGATCTGTTTCATTTATAATGTCTGGCACAAACAGAGCAGCATATGATCATTGCATGATCTCGTTCTGAAGATTATGTGAATGGGATCTGTGCAAGATAATATGATATCTAAGAGGGCTCAAAAATACCCGACGACTCTAGAAGATGATATCAAATGCAACCCAACTAGCAACCAACAATGAATAATCAGCTAACATCCTGAAAATTCCTACTGATCAAGGTAAACTAGCTAACAGATCATACAATACTCGATATGTTCCCACTTTCTCGCATATCAGCAACAGGTAAAGCCGTATTATCTAACAAACCCTTAACAAAGTGACCAATCTATCAAACATGACATTCTTCTTGAACAACCAATTAAGAGTTTCTTCATAAAAGTTTGACTTATCTCAAGTATAACATCCTTGAGAACCAACAATGCACATAGCAAAATTCCAGGGCAAACCTAACATTATTCAACAAAAACTTAACCTATAGGTTCACGTTTCTAACACATCATCGTCAGTTACCACAGTAATATCTTACAAAGTATCATTTCTTTAACAAATCAGTGTTATTTCCACATTGTCATAGTAGTATTTAACATAACGTACCTAATTTATGAATAAACAGTTTTCATTAACTAAGAGTATCTAAAACAACACATTACCTTCCGAGAGAAAACCCAGGGGGGATGAATCTCAGGATTCATACCCTTTTTTATGTTTGCAATTATTCGCTGGGGATTATGATATTTAGACGATGTTATGTTGAATTATTTGTTAAATATTACGTTTGATTAGCAAAGGCGTATACTTACTGTTGTTAAGTACGAAAGTTTGTTAATGTTAGTGGTTTATTCGCACATAGTGTTAGTTTGTCATTGTACATTATATTCTATTCAGGTTATGTTATGTTAGCTTTATTAATGTGGAAACTTTGTTACGTTAGCATACTTTCACTGCTCTGTATGATAATTAAACAAGGTTATGATAAATTCTTGCTAAATATTACTGTGTCAATGTAAAATTAACGTTAATATGTTGGAGATATGTTTGGTAAAAAGTATGAATATTACGTTTTGTATGCAATGTCAGTTACTTTACAGGTGTTAAGTGTGGAACTTTGTTACGTTAACAGTTTTTTTCGTGCTTAAGTTGTGTTATCTGTCGTTGTACATTATTTTCTTAGCAGTAATGCTATGTTAGCTTTATTAATGTGGAAAACAATGTTACGTTAGCATATATTCATCCAAAGAACTTATCTTTGTACCGTTATTGTTGTTGTTGTTGTTGTTGTTGTTGTTGTTGTCGAACGAGAATATATACCCTTTGAACTGATATGGTTCATTCGTACGTCGTATTCTTACTTTCTTCTGATTGGTTGAAAGAAAGAATATCATTACATTTAAGGGATGTTTATACACTATTTTCTTCAGTAGGATAGTTTTTCGCTGTGTTGATACGATGACATCCCCTTGCATCTCTACGCTTGTTGTTGATATCCTTAAGTATTTTGAGCTACCAATTTCAATGATGTTCATTTATATTTGTAAACCGATTGGCGACTGCTACATTGCTTGTATTCCTGCCAGAGGGTCACTAATAAGTATTGCATCACTTGATGCAAAGCGCAAAATCATTTTTCATGTTTAGAGTTGGTATTATTTTCTGGAAAAAGGAGGCGGAGTCTAAAAGAGATAAGTCTAAAAATTTACTTTTTTCTTTACACGTTAGGTATTATGATGATTAAAGGTTTATGACACATTTTTGATAAATGTTACTGTGTCAATGTAAGATTAACGTTAATATGCTAGAGATATGCTTGGTATGAACAGGTTACGTTTTGTATGTAGTTAGTTACTTTACTGATATTAAGTGTGGAACTTTGTTATCGTTAACAGTTTATTCGTGCTTAAGATGTTAGTTTGTCGTTGTACATTATTTTCCTAGTTCATGATGCTATGTTAGCTTTATTAATGTAGAAACTTTACGTTAGATATATTCGTTGATCAGTATAATTAACCAATGTTGTGTGAGAAATTTTAGTTAAATGTTGCTGTGTCAGTGTAAGAACAACGTTAATATGTTAGAGTTATGCTTGAAAAAGTAAGATTAGGTTACGTTTTACATACCATTATTGCTTTACTGGTTTTGAGTGTGAACCTTGTTAATGTTAACAGTTTATTTGTGTGTAAGTTGTGGTAGGTTTGCATTATTTTCTTAGTTCAGTTGACGCTATGTTAGCTTTATTAGTGTGAAAACTTTGTTACGTTGACATACTTTCGCTGCGCTGTACGATAATTAACCAATGTTGTGAGAAATTTTAGTTAAATGTTACTGTGTTAGTGTAAGAATAACGTTAATATTAGAGCAATGCTTGAAAAAGTAAGAATAAGTTACGTTTTGCATACCATGTTAGCGTTTCTTTACTGGTGTTAAGTATGGAACTTAATGTTAGTAGTTTACTGTAAGTTGTGTTATGTTTGTCTTTTTGGGCATTATTTTCTTAGTTCATGATGCTATGTTAGCTTTATTAATGTGGAAACTTTATTATGTTAGCATACTTCGCTGGTCTGTATGATAATTAAACAAAATTATAATAAATTTTTTACTAAATGTTACTATATGTTAGTGTAAGATTAACGTTAATATTAGAGAAAGTATGCTTGAAAAAGTAAGATTAGGTTACGTTTTGCATACCATGTTAGTTGCTTTTACTGGTGTTAAGTGTGGAACTTTGTTAATGTTGACTGCTTATTCGTGTTTAAGGTGTGATAGGTTTGTCTTTGTATTTTCTTAGTTTAGATGATGCTATGTTAGCTTTATTAATGTGAAAAACTTTATTATGTTAGCATACTTTCGTTGGTCTGTATGATAATTAACCAATGTTGTGATAAATTTTTGCTAAATGTTACTATGTTAGTGTAAGATTAACGTTAATATGTTAGAGTTATGCTTGAAAAAAGTAAGATTAGGTTACGTTTTGCATGTACCATGTTAGTTGCTTTACTGGTGTTAAGTGTGAAGTGTTAATGTTAACAGTTTATTCCTGCTTAAGATGTTATGTTTGTCTTTGGGCATATTTTCGTTGATATTGTGTTAGTTTATTAATGTAAAACTTTGTTACGTTGACATATATTGATTGATCTTTGTATAAAGAACTGAATTTATGTTATGTTTATCCAAAACAATACTATATGTGACTGAATCATTAGATCAATAGATCAATAGATCACATCTGGTCAGGAGGGTAAGGGTGGTTGGATGTGGTTTGATTTAGTGATTTACTGCTTTAGGGTACAAAACTTTACTACCTAGTAAAATTGACCTAATCCAATGAATCACACTGATGTCAGAGTGGAGTTATCATGCTAGCTGAGAAGGGTTTGAGTTTGAGATTACTGCTTTAGGTATGTAAAACGCAATTTGAAGTTGGCAACATAAAAAGCAGAAATTTACTATTTATTTATTTATTTATTATTTTTTTTCTTGATGGTTCTGAAACCATTATTTTCGAAATCTACAGCTCAATAACATATATAAGGACACCAACATTGTATCATTATACAAATATTTAATAACTCGAACGCACTGGAGCCAGCACCAAAAGTGGCTGGACAACTCCTACTCCCTCTGAGCTTCCAGACCCTTTTCATTCTTCCTTTATTCATATCTTCATCCTTTCTTCATTCTCCTTTGTTTTTTGCACTTGTGCTCTTTTTTTTCAGTCAGGACCCCATGGGGGTCCTAGACACCCCATACGTGGCTCATAACCATCATATTCGAACTCTACGGTCTCAATAACCTATATAAACACACCAACATTGTTGTTATACTGACTGTTTGTCAACTGGCAACCGCAGTGGTCAACCGGTGCAGGAGAGCCAACCTCCACAGATTCACATATCACGTATTTCTAGGAACTCAACTCTGAATCCTCTCACCAAATTTCAGCCAACACTTGATTTTTTGTCGGTGGTCCCTCTCTTTCAGACCTATCGGGGACGTAAACTGCTCACGACGAGGTTACCTCTCATCTAACACCCCTCCAATCCAGATACGATAACCCTAACCCATCTCGACGTAGATCGGCAACGGCGCCGAATGCGAAACCGCGGCGGGAACAATACCCGCGTGCCCGCGGCGATGGCGGACCTCGCGGCGTCGGTGATGTGGGCGTCGGAGCCGGAGCCGGAGTCGCGGCCGAGTCGAACCCTGCGGGGACTGCAACGAACCTGAAGCTTGAGTCGTTGGCTAGGGGCGAACCAAAGGTGAATGAACGCAATGTCGCACGTTGAATCGGTATTGATTTCGAGATGGTAAAGAAGACGTTGGAGGAGATGAAGGTGACAAAGGATACGTAGAAGGGGTTTAAACACCAGAAGTGTTTCTTCGAAACACTTCGACCTAATACACACACACAAGTTTGTGTATAGCACGTGCGCTCAGTTCGTGTCTGTCGGTCAAACAGACCTTCGGTCTGACCCTCCAAGTGTCGGTCGCCCAACGCCACAGGCCTAAACTCATCCACTCAGATCAAGCAACAAGGGCGTAGCGCAATATCGGCGTCCATCCTCGGGGTGACACCCCTACATCCCCACAGACTTTGAAATTTTACACGGGATTCGAGCTTATCCTCATATATTATATTCCAAGTTTGAAGCAAATATCTTTATTCCTTCATATCGAAAGGGCAGCGGTCAAAGTGTTCCTACTGACTATCAGAGAGAGAGAGAGAGAGAGAGAGTATATATATATATATATATATATATATATATATATATATATATATATATATATATATATATATATATATATATATATATATATATATATATAAATATATATATATATAAAATATATATATATATATATATATATATATATATATATATATATATATATATATATATATATATATATATATATATATATATATATATATATATATATATATATATATATATATATATATATATATATATATATATATATATATATATATATATATATATATATATATATATATATATCAAAAACACTGAGAATTGACTTGATAATTTTACCCATTTCCGAATTGACAATAGTTGAACTTTGATAAACTGGAGATAAGTGACAAATTTTTAATCGAATGTAAAATAAATATAGAATTACATATATATATATATATATATATATATATATATATATATATATATATATATATATATTTTTTTTTTATTTATATATATATATATATATATATATATATATATATATATATATATATATATATATATATATATATATATATATATATATATATATCGATGTATTATTAATATTTATCATTATTATCTATTATTTTTTTTTATTTATTTATCAAATTATTATTGTTTTGATATTATTTTACTTAGTTTTTTTTTATCTTGGAGTTTTTTACTCCTGGACAAGAATTTTTATCTTGGAATCATTTTAATTCTGAGATTCATTTTATTTTGAAGCGCACTTTTTCTGAGGCTTAATTTTGTTTGTATCGAGAATTTATGTATTTCTGAATCATCATCGATCGTAAACGCAAACTGGATTCCGTCGATTGGTATTAATTCACATAGTGTCCTCTGTCAGTTTTCCAGAACTTCTCAGAAAAAAAAATTTAAGTATTTCAAAATTACACAGTCTGAACAAATAAGTAAGACTAAACTAATCTTAGTATATTAAACTTTGTTCTCGGAGCAAATTAGAAAATAATAAACAAATTCAGGTGGCGTTATTTATCTAAAGTGATAAATTTTTTCCTGTTTATTAGTAATAGAAAATTTAAAAAATAAATTTAGTTAATATTTATTAATAAAAGATATAGTTACATCTCTCACATGCATATTTCGATTAACGGTGTTAATTGGGATGAAGAACTTTCTTCTTTAATCCTCTCTATAATAATACTTGCTATAGCTTCTTACAAATGTAACCTTCTGATTATATAAAACAAAAATCCCATTCACAAGAATTTCACAGGTTTCCACAATGCTGGAAAGAAGGCAGTAAAATTTAAAACCTTAGCGAGTGGGACAGAAGTTTGTTAAAAAAGTTACCAGAACAGGTCCATTTGTTGTGATTGATGTAAATCGGAATAAATTTATATACATCATTCGTTCGTAAACTAATCATCCTTCAAGTAAAAATTACAAAGTTCATTTCTCTCACTTTAGGAAATGGATTAATATCCTACAATATCTCAGAAAGAACCGAGAATTTAAAAACAGATTCTTTACAGTAGATGATTCTGACAATGAAGAAACGGAAATGGATGTTATTTGCCTGACATCTTAATTGATGATACGCAAGAAAATACAGACTTACTTGAATCAGTTTCTGATGATCTCATTGAGAAAGAAGGCGATGGGTTTGAAAGTATCTTACGAAGTAATTCCTTACCTATGGGAGCTTATTTGAAATTGCCAACTTTACTACTAGAATTAAAAAAGTTGAAAAAAACATACACATACAACTTCAAAGCACAGAACAATTTACAAATTTCCCTATTTTAAAGCCACTAAAATTAGTAATGTTATCCCTGAACTACACAGTAATTCCTTTCACAACACAATAGTCCAGATTTTATCCAACAGTAACCAATTGCTGAATTTTCAGAATATCGGAAAATATTTCACAAATATTTCTCCAGTCCCTAAACGATCTCATAGTACCAGTACAAATGACTCTATATGTTATACCAGTTCACCATCTTTGGATTTCCGAGATTTTTATTCAGAAGAATTCGGAACTTGGTTATTTTTTCTGAATTAGTATTTACCTCATATTTCTTCTAATGTTTAAGCTACACCAGAGATAAGTAATCAACAATCTTTGATGTTTCATAGATCTATGATGTTTCAATCAGTTTTTCAAATCCGATGAGATTACGAAAACAGATAAACTGACAAATATTTCCCTTATCGGGAATATATTTCGACCTTTGTCTCATGAGTATTTTCATTCCCTTAATTCAGAAATTCCAAAATTAGATTCATCCGTTTATCGAGTTTTGATAATAAAAATCAGAACATACCTAGTTCTTTATTTAAATTTAAAGTTACTAATTAAAGTACTCTAGAAATATTCATGTCTTTTTTACCTCCAAACTATTCCGTGGAGGGAGAATTCACTGAGAATCAGGAAAGCATGAGCGTATCTGAAACAGAAGAAAATGATTTGATGATAATGCTAGTAAATTGCATTACTTGATCTGCTCTTAGATATCGTCCACTTACTAGACAGATGAGACGTCTTAGAGAATTTTCTAATGTAATATCAACCCCTCTAGAGTAGGTAAGAAGGAGGAAACGGTCTGAAAATTCCTTGAATGATAATGAATGAATGTGCGCAACTGTTGTATGAAATATTATTCAGAACTCACCTTACTCTCTGAACCATATTCATTATAATGATAGTCGTAGTAGTGTAGTAATAGTAGTAGTAACATCTCATTTCATCTCATTCATCATCTTTTCATTAAATTCATTGTAGAATACGTTGTAGAAATAAAGTATTAGTTTTCCGAAATTTAGCATTATTATAAAAATTTAAAAAATATTATACAAACAAATTAATAACAGAAATTGTTTGTTGAATTGAACAAATGGAAATCTTAATTGATGAATAAAAAAAATTTACTTATTTACTCAAATACTTACTAATATTCATAGATTGTCCATTGTTGAATAAATTACAGCAAAGACTCTTAACATTTTTTAACATTACTTAATTACTTTCATTTCATTACAAAGTTCCCAAATAAATTAACAAAACAAAAGTAGTACTTAAACTAATAGTAGTTGTATTGATATATCATTAAAATAGTTTAATTCTAATCTATACTAATTAACTTGTCAAGTTAAATTTTTAATTCAAAAATTATTTTAAATTTTTATACCTTGATTTTGCTTTGATTTAATATAGAAAATTTTAAAATCAATAGCTGAAAATCAAAAATTAAGATTTAATAATTGAAATTTAAAGTTTAAACCTTCAGCATCATTATATAATCGCTGATTCATTGTTCATTAAAAAAAATTATATTTTCAAAATTTGAAATTTGTCTAAATTTTTACATTATTTGCCCAGAAAATAATGTATTTTTTTTATTACGTTAAAACTTCATTGACCAAAACTACAAAGATCTACTTATATTTCTAATCTCTGACCCGTGAAGAACCAAAGCTCACTTGTTGTCAACGATAACAAACAAGTTCAACCAGCAAACAAATGCAGATTTGTGAAAACAACAAAACTTCAATCCTCATCACTTTCAAAAAGTTTTTTCTGCTAACTTCCAAGAAGCAACTAAAGAGAGTGGGAGATCATAACTAGTGTCCAAAATCTAAACAAAATGGGTTGTCTACATCAGAAATCAATTTGAATCATAATATGCCATCATTAGATATAATATTAGTTCTCACTAAATTCACTGATAAAATCCCAAACATAAATTATTCAAATCCATCTACTAGTTACAATATATGAAATAATGCAATAAATAAACTGCAGACAGAGATCACTATTCAAGCAAGAATAATAATAATTTCACTAACTATAGAGAATTATAAAAATCCATATGAAAACAATATATAACCCAAGACACACACATCAACATCTAATAAACATACATTTACTTAACTAAAGACACAGATTACCTGAAATTAAAAAAACTAGCAATCACGCATTATGCACACAACTTCCTAACCTTCCTTACCAAGAATATCCAACACACGAACAACACCAGAATGTGGAAAACAATAATACACTGAAAAACCCAACAAACACATACTCACGAATCCATCAAAAACCCAAACACATAAAACCCACAAACCAACAAACAACACGCAAACACTCTCGCAACTCACTTCAAAAAGCAGAGTCAAAAACTCACATACACCCTCAAAACAGGAAAATCGTCAAAGCCCTCAAAAAAATAAAACTCAACCACGACCCAACAATGGAAATAACCACAACTGACATAGAAAACATAACAAAGACACTTAAGAACTCACCGGCAACTGTCCCAGACAATATCTCAAACACCTAGGGAACACAGCTTTTAACACAATTAGCACAAATATATAACAGCTCCATTAGCCTAAGCCTCATTCCCCTATCTGGAAAGACGCTATCATTATACCCAAATTAAACCCAGGAAAATACCCCTCTGACATTTCTTCATATCGCCCCATCTCTCTATTATCAACACTATGCAAACTACTAGAAAAAACATACCAAACAAAATAACTCCACACATCATCAAACACAAATTCCAACGTGGCTTCAAACAAAACCACTTAACTACAACTGCACTCACAAACATTATACAACCCACAATCAACGGCCTAAACTCGAAACCAACTCATAAAACAATAATCGTAGCAATCGACATCAACAAAGCATTTGAAACAGTACCCAAACACACTTTGATCCACAAAATAACAAAATCAAACATCCCCAATAACCTAAAGAAATGAACTTCCAACTTTCTATCAGGACGAACAGCACAAATACAAACAAACAATACAAAATAGAGAACAGTAAACATCAACAGCGGAGTACCCCAAGGAGTAATACTATCCCCACACTATTCAACCTATTAACGGCCGATCTACCAAAACCACAAACAGATCACACAATCATAACAACCTATGCATATGAAATCACCATAGCCACTACACACACACAACAATACATCAACCAACTTCAAACATGGCTAACAGAAAATAGAAAGTCCGCCTCACCAAACAAATCTTCAATTACATTAATTACCACTGACCTCCAACTTGGTGCCTAGTCTACCTAACCAACATTGCTATACCCTTTAACAAAACTACCAAAACCCTCGGAGTAACACTTGACACGCATCTCACTTTCACAAAACACATAGAGAACATAATTTCATCTGCTAACAGGAAACTAAACATATTTAGAACCATTGCTGGCACAGACTTCCCAAACAATAAAACAACATCCATCAATATATACAAAGAATATATTCGCCCGACTCTAAACTACTCTACTAAAAATAACATAAAGAAACTCCAAACGACACAAAACAAAGCTCTAAGAATCAAAATAGGAAGCACATCAACATCACAACAGCACATGCACAAAGAAACCAAAATTCTACCCATAGACACATACCTGGACACGCAGCACTGCATTCTTTAACCCTACCCACCACAGATTCAAACCACCTCTTTCTTCACCAGCCCTATATTACACACAAATTCTGAACAGCATTCCACCACCATCAAACAACACAACATACACCAAACAAATACACACGACACTAACAAAAAACCACTTAATAGGCAGACCACCAAACCACATTTTAAACAAGCACCCACCAGAAATAGCACCAGAATTCAACTCACTATCAAGAACCAGTCAGTCATCCTTGGCTAAGCTAAGATGCCGTCATCACCCTAATTACAATACTACAAGCACAGATTTAACCTTAACCAAACCACCACAAGCATCTGTCAAAACTGTAATCAGGTTCCGGAGGATACATCCCACTTCTTTCCTATTTAAATAATTCTCAACACAGAACAACGTGGAACATAACATCCCTGGAGGATCTCTGATGGAGACCGGTTGCATCGACAGGGTATCTGGGCGCGGTGTGGCCTCTCCCATGATTGGGTGGTCATGGGTGAGAGGGTAGAAGGCATATATACACACACGTATATATATATATATATATATATATATATATATATATATATATATATATATATATATATATATATATATATATATATATATATATATATATATATATATATATCCAAATGAAAGCTAAGGAATCGCTCAATAATAATATTCAAATTTTACTTAAGATACAAGGAGATAATTATTAATGGGATTAACTTATATGTGTGAACCAGATTTTATAACTAAGCAATCAAATCGAAACTTTTTCTTAAAATTATGTACGTTCACTTCAACGGGTCGACCGACACTAACGCTTTCATGAACGATATAAAAACTTTTGATTATAATAGCAAAAGCATCGATACATCGATACTCTGGACCGACACTAACGCTTTCATGAACGATATAAAAACTTTTGATTATAATAGCATAAGCATCGATGCATCGATAACTAAAATACAGTGATGATTGATTTACGATTAATCGTCATTTATTGATATTGATAAATATAGCGAAACAAAAATCTTTTTCTTTTCAATGTTTTAAACAAGATTTTAACTGCTTATTGTTTGAAAAAAAAAACTTAATTTATCATGACGTTGTCTTTTCAAGATTAAAAATGTTTGAATGAGGTGGTGATATTTTAATATAGGAAATAAGGTTAGGTAAAAAGACATCGTCAAAAAACTAAATTTGACCTTCTCCAATTATCGTTGAAATTTCCCATTAGCTGATAAAGACAGTAGGATAATAGAAACTTTTTTTTTGTGTCTCGCTGAAACTCAATCCTTGAAACCTTGGATTTAAGGCGTCCAATATAAATTTGGTTAAATCTTAAAAACTTGTGTGTTTCGGAAATAAAATGACTTACAGAACCTAACAAGGAATGATAAATTCCAAGCAATTGCTTAAGCCGGGTCCACCAGTAGCTTTGAAGTTTTTTAACAGATAATACAAGGAAACAGAGGCTAAACAATTATTTGAAAAAAATCAGACATCAAAAATTTATTCTAAATGCGAAAAAGAGAGGCCATTTTTCTAGCTATGATAAGCTATCTGAAAGGTAAACTCTGAAATAAAATTGGAACATTAGTTACCTATCTAATATCAGCTGACCTTGAACCACTTTACACCTCACCATTAGAATAAAAAACCATCGGAGGAAGTAATTGATTGTTTCCAAAACTTCTTCAAATAAAAAAAATATATAAGAAGTCTCCCTGCCAGAATGAGCATCTCTTTTAGAGATACACTAAAACCTAATGGGAGTTGTTTATCAGAAGGACGAAGACGGTCAAAAAGAGTTTATGTACTACTTTAATAACCCATATAAAATCTCGTGGAGGGTCTCGACGTTCTTGAAGATGCAGTAAAGATTTATGATGAATTCAAAGTAAAAATATGGGAAAGCTAATGTATAGATCTTTGTGAGTGATAATTATGATAAGGAATAACGTCTCAAGACGGACGCTGGCTTTTTATACCACCGCCCGGAAAAAAGCTTTTCAAATCGGAATTAACTAAAATTTAAATTTATTTATTAAAGATAAATAAATTACGAAGAAGGACTGAAAACTTGCAAAATATAGCTATCAATTAGAAAACAAAAATATTATGCAAGAGGAGTCGCGAAATCAAAGAAAAAAAAAATTGGGAAGCCAATGCATGGCAACTAATATCTTGTTGCAACATGTGAATTTTATCTCCCATAGGGAAATAAAAAAAAGTTTTACTAGTAAATAAGTACTAGTACAACAATCAGATATATATGTAAATTCAGTATAATTTTCTTATTACAACGGTACCAGTTTGAAATAAATTCCTGAAGTAAAAACGAGAAAAATTGAAATTTCAGTTTGCAGAAAAACTATGATATTTGACCATTCATTATGGGTAATGGAGGTCAATTTGAATAAGGAAACCAATACTATCCAAAGAATAGAGTATGAGGATTATGTAGAAATATAATTTATAAAAATGCATCAATTGTTAAGGAAGTTACAATGATTTTGCAAGAGTTATAAAAAAAGTGGAAAAAATGGGTTTTCATAAAAAAGCTTAATTTGGCTTATCAATTTGCAACATTGATAAAATAAAAACTAGGTACCCTAGTATTGTCAAATTAACGACATAGTTAAATTACTCTATTATGAGCAAGTGTATGAAGTTTCAGGATCTAAAATGCCCTAGAAATGTTAATATAACAATTTTAGAAACATACGATTTTGAAGAAAATCTTAACAGTTTTTCTTTCACATTTTATTATATATATATATATATATATATATATATATATATATATATATATATATATATATATATATATATATATATATATATATATATATATATATATATATATATATATATATATATATATATATATATATATATATATATATATATATATTTATATTAAATGTAGAATTCTACATTTAATCACGATTTCATAAAAGGATTATTAATAGATGGAATTATTACCTCTTCGTAGCGCAGTACTACACCAAGGAAATTCCATGATGCTCTTTTCTCTCTTAAAAATTATGATGATATAAAAGTCACTAGATCGGATAAAGGACAAAACTTAGTCATTTTAAACAAAGTTGACCACATTTCAAAATGTAACATTTTACTTAATGATAATACTACCTATACTCTACTCAACAAAATCCCACTTAAAAACTCCCACAATTTGTTTAACCAAAAGCTTAAACTCATCACTAAAGATTTCCCTAACCTTCTCATTGACTTAAAACCTAGCCTCCCTCGTCTTTCCCAGTTTTATGGCATTCCTAAGATCCATAAATAAAATATTCCCGTCCGTCCTATTATCTCTAATACCAACTCTGTTGCTTACAAATTATCATCATGGTTATCAAAACAACTTAAACCCTTACTTGGTCATATCCCTCCCTCTCATCTCAAAAACACAGATGACTTCATTCATAAAACACGACACATATTACCCCATAATAACCACATTCTCAGCTTCGACGTCACCTCTTTATTCACTTCTGTACCTGTCCCATTCACCATCTCCCTATTAGAAAGATATTTCAATGAAAACACTTACAACTTAGACTACCCTTTCCCTCACCTAAAACAACTAATATTCCTCAATCTTGAACATAATTTTCTCCACTTCAACAACCTTTACTACAAACAGAACTCAGGTCTTAGCATGGGTTCTCCTCTTTCCCCAATTCTAAGTAACCTATTTATGGAACTTATTGAACATTTCTTCACACTAAATTACCCTCTTCTCTCTAACACAACATAGCTTTGCTATGTTGATGACATTTTCATCATACCTTTAACTACTAACCCACTCTCAAACTTAACTTTATTAACTCTATACATCCCAATATAAAATTCACCATGAAACTTTCTAAGAACAAAACCTTACCATCCTTGATACCCTTCTTTCGTGGAATAATAGCCCCACTCTTCTCTACAGTGTTTATCGCAAACCTACTTTTAACCCATCTTATACTCATTAATATTCCTCACATTCCACCAACACTAAATCACGCATATTAACCTCCCTCTTTCTGAGAGCCCTACGCATATGCTCCCCTCCTTTCCTACAAACTGAATTCAACTCTATTTTCAACACCTTTACCAAACTCTCATACCCAAAACACATACTAACTCGCTCTCTCAAACAAGCAAAAAGAAAATTCTATAACCCCCCCACCAATCCCACACTTAACTCTTTTTCCTATTTACCCATCCCTTACCCCCCCCATTAATATCATTAAATCCTTACCTGCTTCTCTAAGACTAATTTCCTCAAACACGTACTCTTTAAAACGTATTTTCAAACCTCCCACCCACACCTTCAATAACATTTCACAATGTGTGGACAAAATCCCCTGCTCCAACTGTACCTCATGTTATATTGTGAAACTAATGATTTCACCAAACGTCATTATCAACACAAACATAACCTTATTTATGATTCACAAAATTCAGCACTTACATTACACAGACCTCAATATAATCACAACATTAACATTGATGCCATGACCCCAATTTTACAAGTACTTGACCCCTTACAAAGCAAACTTATTGAATCCCTAAGAATTAAAAACTTTCCTAACTTTAGCAAATTACAAGGTGAATATACCTTAGACCCCACATTAAACAAATTATTGACCACCACACCTTTTCTCAAAAAAATCAAAACTAAATTTCATTTAGTCTAACTTTTCTATTTTAATTATTTTATTTAGTCTTCATACCACAGCGTCTGAAAGTGAATCCAGCAAGTATCGAAAGCTAACGCTATTACCATTAACATCTTGAAAACTGTTTCTGCCATGTAATAACTTTAATATACTTGCTGTCTTTTATTACTAATTAAGGCCTCCTGTTATCATACACACACACACACACACACATATATATATATATATATATATATATATATATATATATATATATATATATATATATATATATATATATATATATATATATATATTTTTATATATATATATATATATATATATATATATATATATATATATATATATATATATATATATATATATATATATATATATATATATATATATATATATATATATTTATATATATATATATATATATATATATATATATATATATATATATATATATATATATATATATATATATATATATATATATATATATATATATATATATATATATATATATATATATATATATATATATATATATATATATATATATATTGAAGTAATTAGAATTTTGAGATGAAATTTGGTTCATATATGTATTCAAACGTGAACATTGCAAATCCGTTGATTTTAAACCGATAAAACAAAGTGGGGTAGTGTCAATCACTAAATATTGAATATCTCGAAAACTAATTAAATAAATGAAATTTCATTTGTAGTGAGGCTAAAGGATGTTAAGACAAATGTCTGGTGCAAATCACATGGAAATTGATAAATAGAAACAAAGTCACAATGAAACAATTTTTAACATAAAACAAAGACCATGGTATGAGAAAGTGAGGAAGAATCAAAATGAGTCCCTTTTTTCGGACGAAATTGTGGGTAACTTTTGTTGCGAATTTTTTTGTAGATTCAGATTTATTAATTATTAATGATAAATAATAAATATATATAAATATTTTTTAAAGAGTAGAATGTTCCAAATATCAATATATTTTTACAATTTTATTTACAATTTTTTTTTAAAAAATAAGACTTTAAATACAAGAAAAGATACTCAATAGCAGCCATTTAAACACAAATCCTGGTGAACCAAACGTTTGATCATTCATTTGCATGACATGACTAAATGACTGACTGGTCTCATTTAGAAGCGACAAAATGGATGCCAGGAGAGTGTTGAGAGAACACTT
>JABUQX010018391.1:0-5000 GCA_015478945.1 Trachelipus rathkii
TGTGAATTTGTTGAATTTCATAAATTCTTGTTGTTAAATCTCGATAGCTCAATGGCTAATGACATGGACCGTCATGCTAAGGTGGGCATATGATGGACTGAGCATTTTGCCATGTGTAGGAATAGCTTTATTTAATTATTTATTATTTAATTTATTATTTATTTATTAGTTTTATTTATTATTTAAAATCAAAATTATAAGTAAATAAAACTAAAATATTTAAATCATAACTACCAAAAAATAAAATTAGAATATTTTGTCCAAAAGTAAAGATAAATTAATAAATAAATTAAATTATTTAATAGAGGACTAAATAATATATACATATAATATATATATATATATATATATATATATATATATATATATATATAATATATATAATAGATATATATATATATATATATTATATATATATATATATATATATATATATATAAATATATATATATATATATATATATAATATATATATATAATATATATATATATATATAATATATATATATATATATATATATATATATATATATATATATTTATATTTATATATACATATATATATATATATATATATATATATATATATATATATATATAGTATATATATATAATATATATATATATATATATAATTATATATATATATATATATATATATATTATATATTATATATATATATATATATATATTATAATATATATATATTTAATATGCGGAAAAAAAAAATATATATATATATATATATATATATATATATATATATATATAGTATGTTGGCCTGGTCAAAACCACCGAAAGAGGTTTACCATTCTTCAAACAAGATCCGTCGCCTTGGAAACGCGTCGTCGCCATAGAACGCTGTCTTGTCGGCTATGGAGACAATTCGTCATCCTCAAACTTGTGGACTTTGAGACGCGCCTCCGTCATCGACGTGCATTGTTGTTACTGTATAAAATCGAACCAATCTTCTCCGGAGTTGGGGGCCTTCATATAGTCAGTTGCTGATATGACTTGGTCAAATGCTATCGATCTTTCCCTGGAAACGCGTTGCCGACCTCGAAAGCGCTTCGTCTTCATTGACGTGAAGTGTTGCCAATGAAAAAAAGAGCTAAATTCCTCCGGTGTTCAGGGTCTTACCCGAGTCAGCTGTTGACATACATGCTGCTGTGGAAAAAGCGACAAAAAATGTAAAAAATACGAAAAATGCTAAAATGTAGCCAGATTTATCGACAAATCTGGCTCCTTTCTGTTCCACTCCACTTACTACTTACTACCAATCGTTATTTGAATGTTATATTGAACAGAAACATTTTAATTGTTTCAGTGCATTATTTCCAACATTGGTGTAAATTACAAGAAACAGTAATGTGTTGCAAGTCTCTTTGATTTTATATAAATAAACCAAAAAATTATTTACCTTACCCTATCACTACATCCAAAATTTAATGTGAGATTGTTTCACCTGAATATTTCTATCACTGAATTTCAATTCTCAGCCTTGATTTACCCACCACATTAAACTGCTTCATTTACTTCAATTTGAATAAATCAACATTTTCTCAATTTGAAATAGAAGACCTTTTGATTTTAATAGATCATATAAACCTTGTGCACGCCTTCATGTTTCAAGAAGGAACCTTCATATCAAGATTTATCTAAAATACCTCCTTCCCTATCAATTCTACAACGATTTCCTAACCACTTTGTATTTTTGGCACTTTTTCTTCAAAATCTTTTACTTAATATCATATTTCCCAAATACTACACATGATTATGGTTAAGAGCAATATGTTATTTTTTTCCATTCGGATCCCTTACACGCATTCATATAAATTTATTCAGCCACAAATAATAAATGTTCTCAAATATTTTTATGCTCATTCTTCCAAAGGGAATTTCCCTCTATCATCTATTACTTCTCTCTCTGTTATTCTACGATAAATTTCTTTAGTCGTAACATCGGCTAAAAAATCAAATCCCTAATAGCTTAAGATCAATATCTTTAACTAACAATTTCAATTTCCACGCCGTCCATTCCTGTTTATTTAAGCTTATTTCTGTTTCTTCCTAGAAATTTGCCTTTCTTTATTCTTAACTAAATCGACTTCACTCCCTCCTTTAGAACAAGTTGACCTCATCTACCCAACTCTGCACGTTATCTTTTCTTATTTGCTCTGCTACACAATGCCATCTGCAAAATGAATTGCATTCAACGTACATCTATATTAATCTAACCTTTAGAGCTCAGTTACACTGAATACTTTTAAAATATTCCTTAACACACACGTTATTCCTAAGAACAAAGCCTATTTTTAATGTAGCATTTTGATTTTTACAAAAAATGAAAATCGAATAAGTAGAGCCTGAGATTCTCTTTTTTTATCACTTTAATCCCAAGAAATCTCATAAATATTAAAATATAATGCACATGTGTTAAGAAAGGACAATTATTTTAAAAATATTTTATTTTATTGGTAATTTTATGGTCCAATGCTCAATCAATACAAAACGTGTCTTCGTCACTGAAAATAACGTTTTTCAGAAAATTTGAGTATTGCAATAATATCGATTAAGTATTACTAGTATGTATAGATTCTTTATTGAAAAGGTTACACGTATAATTAAGCTATATAAAAGTATCTTCAAATTAAACTTGAATTGCCAAGTTATCATTATTTTTTATAATCATATATTATTTTATATCATGACTGGTAATATTGTTTAAAATTTTTTATGGTTTATATGTATTAACTACAATACCAGAAATGATACAGAAAGACCACGATATTCTCTTAACTTGTGATTAAATAACTCCAGAATGGGAGGAAGACACCTGGACATTTCAAAATAAATAAATGCTCTACATTTGGAAAAAGAATAATTCTTTTAAATATTTCTTTACTTTTTATGTTCGGCTTGTAAATTTTGTTAAAGTTTTTATTACCGTACATCTAAAATTAATCAATTCACTTTTTGAGAGAAATTGAAAAATCATTATTAGATATTTGTTCTCGTTTACAGTTTAAAATCATTACAAACATACATACATACACCACACACACACACCCACATCTACATATATATATATTATATTATATATATATATTATATATAGTATATATTATATATATGGTATATATATATTATTATATATAGGTATATATATATATATATATATATATGTATATATATAGTAGTATAATATGTATTATATGATATATTATATATATATATATTTGATTTATGGTATTATATTATATATTTATATATATAGTATATATATTATATACCCTATCATATATTATTATTATATATTATATATATAGATATAGTGGAACATATTGATTGTAAAATTGCCAGAGAACGATTTAACAGTAACTATTTTATAATGATATAATTTTAAAGACATATTATTATAATACATATTATAAAAAAGTTTTAATAAATGAAAATTTAATAAAATCTATTTTCGTTATTTAAGTATCTCATAAGACAATTAATGCAAAAAGATTGATGTTAGCAAATATTGTTTAGTAATAAAATGTATTTTATTTTGTATATAAATTCTATACTATATATTAAAAGAATTTTTTTAATAAGATAAAGAAAATAAGATCCCATTAAAAGAAATCCCATTAAGAAGTAATTTTACCTAAAACCTAACCACAAGAAATTTGTATATATAGAGAAAATCCGAAACAGAAGACCACGAAGAACATCCAGCCTACTGTAAATGTCTACTTCAATAAACTGTGACCCCGATAGTGTTATTTACTATACTGAAAAATTATTCTACACACACAAACGCCGCTATTGTCAATTATGCCTGTTGAGACAGACGGACAATAAAAAAAAAACAGACGAACTACATAACACAAACTTTTCAAGTGGATGAGTAATCCAAAAGACATCCCCTAGCCCTCCATCCACTTTAGGATTTGTGAACCTAGAAAGAAGAACACCCCCTAAGCGACGCCTTCAGACAACAAGTTACAGTGAGAACGGGAACTTCAGCCATGCTGTTATTCCCAGGTCTGCCAACCTCCGGTCTAACGGACTTATTTTCCGTCCGTGGGACACTTGAGACCAATTTCAAAATGTCAAAGCAATGAATACCTTCAAGCAACATATTTGGGACTGAAGTCAGAAAATACAGTCACGCCGTTAATCCCAGGTCTACCAACCTCAGCTTAAGGTGACTACTTTCATGGAAATAAACTATAACATTAAAATCAAGAAAATTCATGATGCCCCTGAGTTTCTGATGTCCGTGAGTGTATCCTCGATGTCCATGACAGCCCCTTATGTCACTGGTGTCCTGATGTTCCAACCTTAAGAAGAAACCCTCCAGGCCGAGTGCATTTTTGTAAATAAGCCACTCCATGTTTTGGTAGGAAACGATATATAGTGAACATATTGATTGTAAAAGCTGCCAGAAAAGGATTTAACGGTAACTTTTTATATTGATATAATTTAAAGACATTTTATACCATATACAATATATAAATAGTTTAATAAATGAAAATAATTTCTTATGCTCGATTTTGATGTATTGTCATAAAATAGAATGAAAATTTATGTAAAAAAAAAGTATAAGATATAAAATGTATTTTATTTTGTATATAAATTCTATACTATATATTATTAAAAGAATTTTTTTAATAAGATGAATCTAAATGTTGTATTTTGTTTTTCACAAAACTGGAGAATTTAAAAAAAATAATACCATTAACAAGTCATTTTACCTGAAACCTAAGAAGAAATTTGCCTCCAAAAAGAAAACTACAAAGATGAAAAAAGAGAAAAAAAAGAAATCGGAAAAAAGAACACCCAGCCTACTGTAAACGTCTTCATTTAACCACCGCCACGTATATATATATATATATATATTTATATATATATATAATATATAATATAGTATATATATATATATAATAGATATATATATTATTATATAATATATATATATAATTATATATATATATAATTTATATAT